>AP025057.1:27473147-27544456 GCA_036186865.1 Eustoma russellianum
ACAAAGTAGCCAACGGCTACTACATGAAAATGGAGCAGATTTTTGACTTTGAAATGGTGTGCCCACATGCCTATTCTTGTGCCAAAAAGTTGAGAAGATGGTGGAGTGGTTATGGCCTTATTATCTTTTTTGTTTCAAGATAATTCCAAGACAAATCCAAGGTGTAATTTTCGGCCACATCATTTTGCCAAGGTGGACCAATCATGGTGTTTTATTTTGCCAAGTGTACAAAGCCAACCAATGATGAGAAGACATTTGGAGTTGATGATGAAGATGATGACACATTGGCATTCTTATCTTCAAGGCTCAAATCACACTATAAATAGAGGCAGTGGTGAAGAAGATGAAACACACTTGAAGCTCACAATCATTCTATAGCTTTCATATTCATCTTCTTGTTCTTGTTGTTGTATTTTGTTGTAGCAAAGGTGTTCTTGATATTTTTGTTGTGCTACAATCCTCTTGAGCTTCATTTGTAAGATTGATTAGCCATCTTTATAAGGCTACCTCAATAGGTGTTAGAGGAGTTGCAACTAAGTGTTGCTTAGAAGGTGATTATCCAAGTCTTGAATAGGGTTGGTGTATAACCCAAGAATCAAGCTTGGCTCTTGTTGTAAGGTGTTCATTTCATAGTAAAATCCAAGGAAAAGTGTTCCTTTGGACTGGAGTAGGTCACATTGACCGAACCAGGATAAATCATCGGTGTTCTTCTCTTGTTTCTTTATTTCTGTTTTCAGTCCGTTTCTGACTGCAGTTTTCACCCAACTTCAAACAATTTTAAAAAATAGCTAAACATTTTCAAAATTCGTGATTTTTGGTGGAGTTATACTTCAGACTGTTAAATTTCATTTGCAACAAGAATCACTTGATTTGAGCAAGGGAAAGTTAGTCTTTCAGTCTTTGCAAGATAACTGCTCCAATCTGGCTGTAATCTGACCAGTTTTGAGAAAACTTAAATTCTGTATTTTTCAAGAATTGTTTAAGGTCATGGCCTTTTGCAAACTTCATCTACACATTTTAAGGAGTGTTTTGATATAAAGATCAACCTTTTTGGTTGAGTATTCAAAGAGAAACACGTTTTGCAAAATCAGCAACATTCTGTCCAATTCTGTCCAGATTGACCATCTGAATCTTTTTATTTGTTTGAAGGGTCAAACGATCTTATTTTTGTCTGATTTTTGGATAGAGTCTTTCTAACTCATTGAGGTTCAATTCGGGAAATTTTCGTAATATTTTGAGTTGTGTACAATTAATTGTGAATTTTCGAAAAACAGGTTTTGAATCTGAGGTGGTCTCAGATTCTGTTTTCAAAGGGGATTTTAACAAAGGGTTGTAGTGTAACTTCCGCTAACCACTATTCACCCCCCCTCTAGTGGTGTTTATTATAGGTGCACGGTCCTGCATTTGGTATCAGAGCCAGACCAACACCACTCAAAAGAAGCAAGATTCAACACCGTACGTACAATACAAGGCCAAGAAACAACAATTCTTTATATACTGCTTGTATCAAATCCAAGGTACATACTATGGCTATTGTTTCTCACAAAGGTGAGTTGGAAGGTATGTCTACACAACGCCCTCCTCTTTTTGATGGCAATAATTTTGTTCATTAGAAACTAAGAATGAGGCTATTCTTAATGGCTATAGACATCGATTTATGGTCTATAGTTGAAGATGGGCCGTACATTCCAACGAAAGTTATACAAGTTAGTGGAGTAACTCAATAGGTTGAAAAATATAAAAGTGAATGGTCATCGGATAATAAAAAGAAAATGTCCATGAATGCTAAAGCTATGCAATTACTTTTAAATGGACTTACAACTTCTGAAGCAGGATATGTGTCAAATTGCACAAGCGCACACGACATGTGGAAATCACTTATATTAAAGCATGAAGGTACTAGTGGTGTTAAAGAGTCAAAAATAAACATGCTTATGACTGAATTAGAGACTTTCAAAATGTTGCCAAACGAATCCATAACATCTATGGATTTGAGGATTACTAATATTTTCAATGCCCTTAAAGCTTTAGGGAAGTCATTTTCGAACAGTGAAAAGGTTCATTACGAAGTCTCCCTGCTGAATGGGATCCAAAGGTGACTGCAATCAAGGAGACAAAGTCAATCACTAAGATGGATGAATTGATCGGGTCTCTTAAAGTTTACGAGGTTAAATTAAACCAACGAAAGTCTAAATCGTCTAAGTCATCCGGTAAGTCAATAGCTTTCAAAACAACCGAAACACATGCTAGTAACGATGATAGTAATAGTGATACTGAATTAGACGATGACCTGATATTGATCGCTAGAAAACTTAGAAAGTTATTCAAACGTCCAAACAGGAATAGACAACGTAATTCTTCTTCTTCTTCTCAACCTAGGAAGAATAACACAAACAAATGGTATAATAAAAAATTAAAGTGTTATGAATGCTGTCAAAAAGGACATATTTCATACGACTGTCCCACGAAGAAAAATGATAATAACCACAACAATAATAAACAAGCCAAGGACAAGGAGGCTCAAACGACAAAGACAAAGGAGTCTAAGGCAAGAAAAAGGAAACGAGCAATGAAGGTGAGCACATGGAGAGACTAATCCGACTCAGAATCCGAAACTGAGGAAGCTCAAGTCTGCTTCGTATCCAACGAGGTATGTTCTTCTTCTGATAGTGATTCTGATAGTGACATGACATTTGATGAAATGTATGAAGAATTTCTAAGAATGCATGCTCACTGTAAGAGGCTCTCTAAAGAAAAGAAGAAACTAGTTGAAGAAAATGACAAGTTGAAGACGTCCAACTTGGAATTTTCCGATCAACTAGAATCTCTTAAACAAGAGTCTTCTAATACTCTTGATTCTTTAGAGAATAAAATTGAATCATATAGGAAAGATGAACAAAAGTTACAAATGGAAAATAAAATGTTAAAATCCAAGTTAGAAAGTTGTGAAAATGAAATAGGGCAACTTAAATCTTCTAAATTTAACTTAGAAAAAATGATAGAACAATTTAAATCTAGTGTAAACATGTTAGACACACTCATCTCTTCACAAAAGTATGGAAATGATAAAACTGAATTGGGATATAAAGAAGAAGATGACAAATCAGATAAAAAGACTAAGTTTGTATCATCAACTACGAAACAACCTTATAAAGTTATAAAAACAAATTTTTCTGCTAAATCTTCTTCTAGTCCTTCTTCTACTTATTCAAAGATAAAGATGCGGCATACACCCCTAAAAACACACACGCATAACTATACATCTAGGCCAAACTTTGTATCTAGATAACCTAGAAATTATGCCTATATGTATACAAAGGCAACGAGACATAATAAAATGCATTCAACATATTATGAACCTAAGTATAGGCAACACTCTTATAAGTCTTATAGAAATGCCTATGAACACACTTATGCTGCACCATTCAAGAAACAAAATCGCATGCCTTATACACATCATAAATCTCGGCCATCCTATAATGATTATCAACCATGGCAAAACATGTATAACAATGCATCTTCACTTATGTGGAATAATCATATATATGCTAATTCTTCTTATTTTCAAAATTATAACAATGCTAAAAATGTGCGTAGAAGGTATATTCAAGTTTGGATACCTAAGGGTTATCTAAACAAGAATAATGCCCCTAACATTCAAGGACCCAAATAAAGGGTACCTAAAACTTTGTCTCCATTGTAGGAAAAACGCAAGGAATGCAAGAAGAAGGCAAAGTCAAAGAATCTAAAAACCAAATGGCTTTTAGATAGTGGATGTTCGAGGCATATGACAGGCAAACCCAAACTATTCATGGAACTTGAACATATTGATGGTGGAAAGGTGACATTCAGTGACAACAACAAAGAAAAAGTTGTTGGAAGAGGAACAATCGGGGACCCTAACACATTTCAAATACGAAATGTGTTATTAGTAAGCAATCTATCCTATAATTTACTTAGTATTTAACTTATAGATTGTGGTTATAATGTCTCCTTTCTTCCCAATTCTTGTGATATAATAAATAAAAAAGGAGAAATAGTATTAAAAAGAAATAGAGATAGTAATATTTATACTCTTACCTTAGATAACATGTTAGATGCTAAGGTTAAATGTCTAATATCACATGACTTAGATGTAAATTTATGGCATAGAAGATTAGGCCATATAGGAATTTCAACCATTAGAAAATTATCTAAAAAGAATTTAATTAGAGGTATGCCTAAGTTAGACTTAGATAATTTTCAAATGTGTGAAACATGTATTAAGGGAAAACACATTAAAGAAACCTTAAAACCGAAACATGAAGTGAGTACTAGTCATGTACTAGAATTGCTTCACTTAGACTTGTTTGGTCCAAGTAGGACAAGAAGTCTAGGTGGACACTACTATGTGTGTGTCATAGTAGATGATTACTCACGCTACACATGGACATTGTTCTTAACACAAACACGATGCTCTATTAGCAATCAAAACCCTTATCAAGCAACTTGAAAACATTTACGAAGAAAATGTCAAAAGAATTAGAAGTGATAGAGGTGGAGAATTTAAAAATAAAGACGTAATCAACTTTTGTGAACTACATGGAATAAAACATGAATTCTCACCACCTAGAACACCACAACTCAATCGAGTTGTTGAACGTAAAAATAGAACGATTCAAGAAGTTGCTAGGACAATGCTGTGTGAAAATAAATTACCTAAATATTTATGGGCTGAAGCTGTTAGTTGTGCATGCTATATTATAAATAGGCTCACTATTAGAAAGAAATTAAATAAAACGCCTTATGAATTGCTAAACAATAGACAACCTAAAATAGATTATCTTAAAGTATTTGGATGTAAATGTTTTGTGCTAAACACTAAAGATAATCTAGATAAATTTGAACAAAAGTCTATTGAATGCATATTTGTTGGGTATTCAACTAACTCAAGAGCATATAGGTGTTATATCCTGCATCTAGAAAAATAATTGAATCCATACATGTGAAATTCAATGAAAATGCATGCTTTGAAGTTAGTAATAAACATCAACATAAATAAGAAACAAATGTTGAAAATATGTTTGATGATGATGTATTACTTGAGCCTGTACTTGATCATCTAGAACCAACTCCCCCCTGAACAAGACATGCATGAACCCTTAGGTGATATAAATGAAGAAACTTTGCAATTGGAAGATAATGTAACTAATGATCCAGTTATATATGATAATGTTCACACTAATGAAACATTTGAACAAGATAAGGGTGAACCTAGTCGATCTAGGAATTGGTGGCACCCTAGAGAATTAATCATTGGGGATCCAAGTGTTGGGGTTAGAACACGTAGAAGTATAAGTCAACTTGAAGGACATAGCTTAATCTCACAATTAGAACCTAAGAATGTAAAGGAAACCTTAGGTGACATATCATGGATAGAAGCTATGCATGAGGAATTGAACCAATTCACAAGGAACAATGTGTGGGACTTAGTACCTAAACCTGAAGATAAGTCTATCATAGGAACTAAATGGGTGTTTAGGAATAAGATGGACGAACAAGGAAACATTACAAGAAATAAGGCTAGACTAGTCGCACAAGGTTATAATCAACAAGAAGGTATAGATTATGAAGAAACCTTTGCACCCGTTGCACGACTAGAAGCAATTAGATTATTACTTGCGATTGCAAGTCTAAGTAACATTAAACTCTTCCAAATGGATGTCAAGAGTGCTTTCTTTAATGGATACATCCAAGAAGAGGTGTTTGTCAAACAACCCCCTGGATTCGAAGATCCAAAGAATCCTAACCATGTTTACAAGCTTAAGAAAGCTTTATATGGTTTAAAACAAGCTCTAAGAGCTTGGTATGATAGATTTGCAAACTTTCTTATTGCAAATAATTATCAAAGGGGAACTATAGACAACACATTATTCTTAAAAAAAAGGTAATGATTTGTTAATAGTTCAAATTTACGTTGACGATATCATCTTTGGTTCAACCAACCCTACCTTAGTAAAAGACTTTGAAGAGTGTATGAAGTCGGAGTTTGAAATGTCAATGGTAAGAGAGTTGAATTATTTCTTAGGACTTCAAATTAAACAAACCCCTCAAGGAATTCATATTAGCCAACTTAAGTATGTCAATGATATGATTAAGAAGTTTGGTTTTGAAGAGTTGAAACCTACAACTACCCCCATGAGTGTTAGTACCAAACTTGATAAGGATGAAAATGGTAAACCTTTTGATGACACACTCTATAGGTCTATGATTGGATCACTGTTATACTGAACTGCATCAAGACCTGACATCATGTTTAGTGTATGTATGTGTGCTAGGTTTCAATCTTGTCCTAAGATATCACATTACAATGCCGTGAAAAAGATCTTTAGATATCTTAAGCATACACCTCACTTAGGACTGTGGTATGATAGAAATGCTATGTTAGAATTACACGCATATAGTGATGCTGATTACGGTGGTTGTAAGTTAGATAGAAAATCCACTAGCAGTACTTGTCAATTCATAGGAACCAACTTGATTTTTTGGTTTTCTAAAAAGCAAGCTAGTGTAGCTCTTTCTACCACTGAAGTCGAGTATATCGCTTTGAGTTTATGTACAACCCAAATACTTTGGCTTAAACAGCAACTTAGTGATTTTGGTATTAAAATAAAAAAGATTCCAATTTTCTGCGATAGCACCAGTGCAATCAATCTTTCACAGAATCCGGTGCTTCATTCTAAGGCCAAATACATTGAGGTGCGATACCACTTTCTTCGCGATCATGTTCAAAATGAGGACATAGTGATAAACCATATAAGAACTGATCACCAAATCGCTGATATCTTTATCAAACCCCTTAATCAAGCCACGTTTGAAAACTTGTGTGCCAAGTTAGGTATGATGACTTACGATACCATCGTATAGTTCTATCTTTTGCATGATTTGTAAAATAAAGGGGGAGATAGAATAAGCACATGATTTTAGATTTTAGTTGGTAAGTCATCATTTGGTATGAAATGATAGGTTTCAATTGGTTATGAGTTGAGTATAGGTTAAGGGGGAGAGTATAAGTTGAGGGGGAGAAACATACTATTTAAAAGTTGAAAACATTTGGTTAAATTTTTAATTATAAGTTGTGACATTAAAATCATGTTAGGTTATTTTGAAAATCATCCAAAAAGGGGAGAATGTTGAGAAATATGTTTGGATAATTTTCATAGTCATGATTTTAAGTGGTTAATACTTAAAAATGTCATACATGGTGTTATATGTGATTAAAAGTTGAAAAAGTTGACATCGGTCTCTCAGGTTGTTGCACATCGATCGATGTCTAGGGTTTTTAGAAATAATTTTCTAAAATGTGATAAAATGGTTGTTTTCATTTGTACATGATTTATACATGTTCATTATGTGCTTATTATGTGTTTTTGGTGATTATTATTGTCTTGTGACTAACATGCCTTGGAAGTTTCTACAACTTACCAAAAAGGGCAAAATTGGTATTTTGAGTTTTGTAGGAACATGATTTGGTGGAAATATTTCAAGAGCACATTCTTATACTATTTATCATGACTAAGTTGGTATCATAATTATTTCTGACCATCGGGATCATTTCTGGAGTTTTCTCACACCAGGGGTATTTTGGTAATTTTACCCCCGAGGTTATTTTTGGTATTTTCACTCAAGGATTCTCTTGAGCATATTATTATATTCATTCTGGAGCTGTGTTATTGTTAGTTTGAAGATTATATGGTGATCTTATATCTTATTCTCTCAACCGATGATATTATTGACTATAGCTGGATATGTGACGATTTGAGATGTCACATTCTATTTTTTCTTGAAGACCCTCTTATATATGTTATAAGAGAATATTTATCATCATTATTCAGAGATATTAAAGGTGTCAAAGGTGTGGAAATGATCTCAACATATAAGAAGAAATATTGGGGAATTTCGGTGTTACACGTTGACATAATCTTGTCAAATTGTTATCTATTTATTTCTTCTTCAAAAATCTGAGTTGCTACACATATATATATGTTGAAAAACGTGCATGGACAGTTGGGAATGATACATTATTCATTTTATAAATTGGAGACAAGTGGACCAACCAAAAAGGAGCTAGTTGGCAAAAATGCCAACTTGGAATTTTCAAAAAGTACCCAACGGCTATGTATTTTTCTTGGGTATTTTCAGCAGATTTTTGAAGTCAAATGAAGACTTCACATGTCCTATTATGATGCTTGAAGTTGAGGATAATTTGGTGGTATTATCCTTTCTTATTTTATTAAAAAAATCAAAGTTTTTTTTTTAAAACACAAAGTAGCCAACGGCTACTACATGAAAATGGAGCAGATTTTTGACTTTGAAATGGTGTGCCCACATGCCTATTCTTGTGCCAAAAAGTTGAGAAGATGGTGGAGTGGTTATGGCCTTATTATCTTCTTGGTTTCAAGATAATTCCAAGACAAATCCAAGGTGTAATTTTCGGCCACATCATTTTGCCAAGGTGGACCAATCATGGTGTTTTATTTTGCCAAGTGTACAAAGCCAACCAATGATGAGAAGACATTTGGAGTTGATGATGAAGATGATGACACATTGGCATTCTTATCTTCAAGGCTCAAATCACACTATAAATAGAGGCATTGGTGAAGAAGATGAAACACACTTGAAGCTCACAATCATTCTATAGCTTTCATATTCATCTTCTTGTTCTTGTTGTTGTATTTTGTTGTAGCAAAGGTGTTCTTGATATTTTTGTTGTGCTACAATCCTCTTGAGCTTCATTTGTAAGATTGATTAGCCATCTTTATAAGGCTACCTCAATAGGTGTTAGAGGAGTTGCAACTAAGTGTTGCTTAGAAGGTGATTATCCAAGTCTTGAATAGGGTTGGTGTATAACCTAATGATCAAGCTTGGCTCTTGTTGTAAGGTGTTCATTTCATAGTAAAATCCAAGGAAAGGTGTTCCTTGGGATTGGAGTAGGTCACATTGACCGAACCAGCATAAATCCTCGGTGTTCTTCTCTTGTTTCTTTATTTCTGTTTTCTGCCCTTTTTTACTGCAGTTTTCATCCAAATTCACACAATTTGAAAAAATAGCTAAACATTTTCAAAATTCGTGATTTTCGGTGGAGTTATACTTCAGACTGTTAGCTTTCATTTGAAACAAGAATCACTTGATTTGAGCAAGGGAAAATTAGTCTTTTAGTCTTTTCAAGATAACTGCTCCAATGTGGCTGCAATCTGACCAGTTTTGAGAAAACTTAAATTCTGTATTTTTCAAGACTTGTTTAAGGTCATGGCCTTTTGAAAACTTCATCTACACATTCTAAGGAGTGTTTTGATATAAAGATCAACCTTTTTGGTTGAGTATTCAAAGAGAAACACGTTTTGCAAAATCAGCAACATTCTGTCCAATTCTGTCCAGATTGACCATCTGAATCTTTTTATTTGTTTGAAGGGCCAACGATCTTATTTTTGTCTGATTTTTGGACAGAGTCTTTTTAACTCATTGAGGTTCAATTCGGGAAATTTTCATAATTTTTGGAGTTGTGCACAATTAATTGTGAATTTTTGAAAAACGGGTTTTGAATCTGAGGTGGTCTCAGATTCTGTTTTCAAAGGGGATTTTAACAAAGGGTTGTAGTGTAATTTCCGCTAACCACTATTCACCCCCCCTCTAGTGGTGTTTATTGCAGGTGCACGGTCCTACAAGTATTTATTAACTATGTTTGACCATTGTATCGATTTAGATGTACCTAGACATTTTGTAATAGTGATGATGATTATTTCAAGGTCTTAAATTTCTATGACTTCGGCTGACAACGATTTATGATATTATGTTGTCATGAAATTAGTTGCATCGACGCTTATATTTTCTTTCGCAAAATACGGCGCGTGAATCGTTTTGAGCATTAGGACTCAGGACGGGTCACTACATCAAGTCCATCCCACAATTGTCTGACTGTATGTTAAAGAGCAGGTTCAATAGAATAAAGCAACTGACCATACAAATTGTTACCTGCTTTCATCCACACGACGCAATCCTTTGCATCAGAAAGAGGATCATCAGTGAGATGATCCTTCATGTTAATGGTGGAGATATGAACTTCTACTGTTCTTTTCCATGTCGGATACTTCGATTATGGAGAATAAGACGAACTTTTTCACACTTGCAATAATATCTGGTATCACCAGAGGCTTGCTGTCAGACATGATGTAATGAAAAGCTAAGAAAAATGTTTAAATGATAGAGACAAACACCAAACCAGACTGAATAGGCGAACCCAAGACCAAAATGTTCACCGCTGGTTTGTCGGGATAGCACCAACCAATAGAAGAGTAGCAAAAATCACTAAAACCAAACTGGACCAGGCAGCCATGAGTGCTGCTGCTGGTCCACCCCAAAAACGGAAGACAGAAGGATGAAGAAATTTAAACTGATAAAATGTCTCAGAACTTGAAATAATAATAAAATAAGAGAAACTCAAAGCTTTCTTTGTTATAAACTCAATGTTCTCGTCTAAGAGATTTACAAACTCTCTGGAGACACTTCAAACAAATGAAAACAAGTGCCTATTCATGGGCAAAACAATCAATGTGAAGAAATTGTTGGAAAATATGGAAAGATATGGTTACCAAACAGGAAATATAAAGAGAATAGAAAAGCTGAAACACAACATTAGTTGTTGTCCTTAAATCTAAAATATCTTCGCCACGAACGAGGTGAACTACACGGCATAAGTCTTCCAGGATATAACGACTTCTTCATTTCATTCGCTCTACGAAAGGAAGAGGAACTTGCACAGCAGAAGTATTTGATAGTGAACGAAGAAGAAGAGAGGATAGTGGAGGAGAGAATATTGGTGATATTTTCTCAGATTTTTGCAAAAGTATTAGTTATTTGTTTAAGATAGCAAGGCCTACTACTTATAGGCATTGGGTTGTGTAAAACTACTTTTGAAACACCATTTCAGCATTAAACGGAACCTCCATGTCATTTACATAACGTTCGTGTGTGATGGGAGATGATTCTTGGATCAAAAGTTGCAAATTCAACTGAAGAGTACAACTTTTGGCACATCGATTGATCAATGTTGGACAGTGAACTCCAACTTTGCACCCTGACCACATCGATCGATCCATCCATATGATCAATCTATGTCACATCGATCGATCCATATGATCGATCTATGTTGGACAGTGTACTCCAACTATGCATCCAGACCACATCGATCGATCCAGATATCAATCGATGTCACGTTGATCAATCCATGTCATCAATCGATGTCCAACAGAACATTCAGCTTCATTTTCAAGCTTTTGAACTTTCACTTGGTTCGATCCAACTAGCACTTAGATCGATGCAAGTGAGGTCCTACAAGCTCAATGTGTTCTAAACATCTTTCAATCTTCCAAGAAACATCTTAAATGCTCTTATATAAGTTTAGAGCAAATTCTAAAGTACTTTAAATGTACTTGTCCAACAGAAATCACATAAAATTCCACGTGAACAAAGAAAACACAATAGGAAAATCTAAGATGACTTAAAATGTCTGGTTGAACAATTGACTTTGAAGCTTTCTGTAAAGGAAACTGTATGAAAACATTATTTGATTTATATCTGCATTCCTCACTTAAATCAAAATTCGCAAACTTGACCATTCTAATCATTATGTTCAGTTTGATAGATGACCCCGTCTTCAATGACTCTGTAAAACTATATATAAATTGTTCTTCAATTGAGCAATAATCTATAGCAATCTCCTTTTCACAAACTAGATCATGAAAAAAGTGAAATTTTATATTAATGTTTTTTCTTAGTCCATGAAATACTGGATTCTTTGATAACTCGATTGCTAATTTTTTATCACAATAAATCTTTGTTGGTGCATCTTTTTCATGATATAGAAAACTAGGAATGCGCCTTAACCATAATGTTTGAGTAGCACTATTTGATGTTGTTGTATACTATGCTTTAGCATTAATGATGAAGACCTGGAGCACAGCCCATAAGTAAAATACATCCAGAGGGCCAGAGAGGGGGGAAGCATGTCCGAGGAGGCGCCAAAGGGTCCATTCACGAGAAGCAAAACGAAAGAATTGAAGCTTGACGTTATCGCAATACCTGCAGAACTTGTGCGACACTAAGAAGACAATGTAGCCTAGCATTGGCGCTATATTTTAGAGCCTCAAAATTAGATTTGATGAAGATAGAAAGAGCATGGGATGGAGGGTGGGCTGGACGCAACGTCTAGCATGCTCGTGTATCAATCGCGTGAAAAAAGGTCTTGCATGACCTAGTTTTCGGTTGTCATGGTTTGTGCTCTTTTGTAATATATTTTAGAGTCATATTACAGGTTTTTAGAGTTTTTTTAGACATTAAAAATTTTAGTTAAGAAATAGGAAAATAGGCTTTCCAAATTTGGAAAAAAAAACCTAAAAAGTAGAGTTTTCACATGATGACCCTATTTCAGTATATTGGCCATAACTCTCTTATACAACGTAGTTTTGAGGTGATTCAATATACTATGGAATCTAGACATCTGAAGATACAACTTTTTAAATGATCTCATTGATAGATTCGGCCCCCAGATAGCTAAGATAACGCGTTGAAAATTGATCACATGCTTAGATGATAAACTTCCAGTATAAGTCCTCTCCTATCTCTTGTAGATTAGTTTTAGCATTGTTGGGTTATATGTATGAGCGGCATGCGGCCTGGAAAACAGATAATTGAACAAGAAATAGCATATTTTGGCCAAGGACTTCCCATCAAGGTATTCCGTTGTGTTTTCTTTCGATTAAAACTAGATTCTATATCAACGTCTTGAGCGAACGTTGAGGGGGAATCAAATCCTACCGTCTTGAAGAAACATACCAGGGGTGGTTTACCATTCTTGGGCCATGAACAAGCTTCAAGGAGGCAGATATACCTCAGTCCCAACAAGAGGCACGACCACTGGTGGTTGTTGAACCGTTCTCGTCACCGAACAAGGTTTCTTGTGAAAGACACGTTTAGAACGAAGAAAAGGTTTGTTCTTTTGGCGAGAGACACGCATCAAGTAAATAAAGCCATCATTTATTATTTCATTTAAGGCCATGAAAAAAAATTGGACCCCAAGGGAAATGAATAGCATGATGTTCTTTTTCTTTCTATGATGTCATCAGTTCAATCACTGTCTGTACATTCCAGAAGAGAAATATGATAAGAAAAAAATAAAAAATACCATGACTCCTTTTAGATCTGGCGTATCTTAAAATACCTTAGTTTATTGTATGTGTTATTGACATGAAACTTCCATTAACCGACAGATAAATCGAACACAATAAGTTATATCCAACTTATTTGTAGTCAAATATCTCAAGTTTCCAACTAGTCTTTAGATGTATGTAAGATCAATAGCTCAATGGTACGGAGGAAATAAAAAATATGATACTTTTATTAAGAAAAAACCACTTTTATCATAGGTTCGGAAGTAAACTCAAAACTATGTACGACGGTTCCGTCAAAACTGCCGTGTGAAATGTACCACAGTTTTGATAGAACCGCCGTGTATAGTTTGGGATTTACTTCCAAACCTATGATAAAAGTTTTTTTTCTTACTAAAACTTTTTTTTCTTTCCCCTCACTGGTGCCTTCGTTTATTAACTTTAACTAACGTTAAGATGGTTTTGCAAAATCCGTCTTGAACTTCTTCAGAATATCTCCAACATATTTTTTTTTAAAATAAATATTCCACTATCCGATAAACTTCCAAAAAGAAGCAGGCATGCATCAAACTAAGTCTGTCATTTCAAAATAACTGATCAGGCCTTTTTGAACTCAGAACAATATAAGCAAACAATAACATCTCATTGAAAAGAATATTCCAGTATGCTGATATGAACATATTTAAAAACTGTGCTCGATGAATAAGAACTCATATGTGTATACCATGCTTGTGGATCTTATTTAAGTCCATAGAAAATTTTAACTGGTGAACCGATTATTTCTTGTCCTTCAATGAAATCCAGCTGATTGATTAACATAAAATGCCTCTTGTTGAAATCCTTTTAAGAAAGCATATTTGATATCTATTTGGTAAATTTGTCATGCATTTTGAGCGGCAAAAAAAATAACCTTGTAAACTCTGTCAAGTCTAGCAAGAACAAATACCTCAAAATAATCAATACATATCTTCTGTATGTATCCTTAGAATGATTTTAAAGCGATCGGCCTCTCCATTTTCTTTGTATGTATCCTTAGAATGATTTTAAAGCGATCGGCCTCTCCATTTTCTTTGTGCTTTTTCTTGTACGCCCATTTGAAGAGGAAAGCCAAAACTATTGCACTTTCAAATAGAAAACCCGTATTTATGGTGGTTTTAGAAATGATTTCACGTGTATAATATATGAGTTTGTCAGTTACACCACAGTTGCCTATAAATACCTCCCCCTATTTTTCAATTTTTTTTGCATATTTCTAAAACATGTCAAAATGTTACTGAAATTTGCACATAAACGAAAACATAAGTGACGATGGACACGAACTGGGCCAAATTGTGAGTTATTCATTCAATGTTTTTACATTATTTATTTATGGTAATTTAAACTTTTATTGCTTGCTTATCATTTATTTTTCTTTAATTTTTTAATAGCATGAATCTTGTTTGTTATTATTTATTTCTTTTAAGTGCATGAAGCTGATTTATTTTTATTGAATATAGTTATTTGTCTAATATTATTAATCTTTTTAAGTGCATGAATGTTTTATGATTTTCTTCATTTATATTGTCATGAACGTATATTAGTATTTAATTATTGTTATTTACTAGTTTTAATTGAATGAATGTATAGAAGTATTTTATTATTATTATTAACTGATCTTGAAATTGCATAAACGTATGTCAGTATTTGATTGTTGTTATTTATGGGTTTTAATTGTATGAACGTATAAAAGTATTTAATTATTATTATCTACTGGCATTAAAATAGTGTGAACATATAATATTATTTATAAATTATTATTTGGTATTTTTAATTGTATGAACGTATAGAAGTATTTAATTGTTATTATCTACTGGTCTTCAAATTGCATTAACATATGGTAGTATTTAATTATTGTTATTTACTGGTTTAGTTGCATGGACGTCTAGAAGTATTTAATTATTATTATTTTCTCACCTTGAAATTGCATGAACACAGTAGTATTTGATTATTGCTATTTACCTTTTTGTATAAGATATTTATGTTCATTCTTTGTTTCATTTATGTTCATTACACTGTATTTATGTGTCATATGTCAGTATATGTTTTAGGTATATTTATGGCATTCCTTGTTAGTGATAATGGTACTGTTGAGGAGCTGAGACCAGAGATAGATGCTTTATTTACGCTATAGGATGAATATATAACTCTGCATCTTCAAAGTAGCACAAGGTACAAGACATCGGATGTATTAGAGAGGGCTGATATGTATAGTGATTATGTTGTCCTTGATAGTTGCAATGCATACATCGAGCATGTGAGATTATGTGTGGACACATTTGAGATGTATATTGTATTTGTATTATGCCTACGACATTTCTATTGAGACATACTTGTGTACAAACTTGAGATGTATTTTATGTTGTTTTACTCCAATTGTATATTCATTTTATTATTTTGTCAGAAGTAACATGTGCCTCATACAGTTAATTGTGTAGCATAAAACATGAAGACACTAACATTACATAACCACAAACGTTTGTTGGATTTATTGCGGGAATATCATGAACGCTCACATAAATCTCTACAGACGAAATAGTTGGACAAACTATTAGGATGTCGAAAGTTGATCTGAGATCTTCATCATCTAAAATACGAGAAGCACTAAAAATGTATCATGCCACATCTATGTAATAAGGGGAATTTCATACCAGGCCAATCGCTTCCATATCTACATTCAATCCAGGCTTTGTTTTAAGTTACTGGACAAACTCTAATTACAATATGATGCGTGGTACCCTCATCAATCTGGTTCGATTACTATCATATCCAACTGTATTTCATAATTGCACGGTTTACCTTTGAAATACAAAGATATTTGAATATTTGGAGATGCCACTTTATCTAAAAAAATAGATACAAAAATTTTGTTGGTGTGAAAATGATATGTTTTTATAGAAAATAGAGGTGGACACTATATTGGAAAAGATGGACACAAACTTGTTTTGGTATTGAGAAAATAAGATTTTTTATAAGAAATAGCGGTATGACACATCACGGTTTTCAGAAAACCGTGGTGTGCATCGTACTTTTGACAAAACCTTGGTATGTCCAGGGTCAAAGTAGGTGCATATGGTTTTGTCATAAACGTGGTGTGATATTACCACTGTTTTGACAAAACCTTTTATACTACATGTAAATTATTTTTAAAACTACGATAATTGTGGGTTTTCTTATTAAAAGTGCAATAGTTTTGGCTCTCTCCTTATTTGATTCCTATGGGTTTCTTCCCAGGTGGAAAGGTAGTCAATTCACATGCATTTTTTTCTACAATAGCTTGAATCTCTTGATATATGACGTGAATCAAATGATCATTTCTGAAAGCTTCTTACAATACTGATAGTCACAATATTCATATAAAATAAAATTCATAACTTTTTTGTGAGATATTCTTATCACCAATTAAATAGTCATGTAATTAGGCTGGCAATTGTCTGTCTTCAGGATAAATGAATGAAGCTTCTTCCAACACCGATAGTCACAATATGCAAATAAAATAAAATTCATAACTTTTTTGTGAGATATTTTTATCACCAATTAAATAGTCATGTAATTAGGCTGAAAATCTTGTCTTCAGGACAAATGAATGAAGGTTAAAAAAACAATTATCTCCCTTGGTGGTTCTAGTTCATGTATACTAGAAATTTACAACTGGCATGAATGAATAATTTGGTGATTTTTGACTCTTCATAGCTAATCCCAAGTAGTCATATATTCGAAAATGACATCTCGGTTGATAAAACTTTTTTGGTAACAGGATCACAAAGTTTATATCATTTTGTCTTATGAGAATATTTAATGAAAAATATTTTTCAGATTTATCATTCAATTTCTTTCTCAAAATCTGGAACGTGACTGTAGGCAATAAAACCAAACACTTTTACATGTCCAACATTTGGTCTCCTACATGTCCATACTTCATAAGGAGTTTTTTTCATCTGTAGTACTCCTTGTAAGACACAGACAACAAAAGCAACATCTTCGGCCCAAAATTCTTTTCGATAATTTTTTGAATGCATCATTGATCTTATCATGTCCATAAACATTCTATTTTTCATTCAACGTCTCATTTTGTTAAGGTGTATATCTTGTTGTCATTTGACGCTTAATGCCTTTTCTTTTCAAATAATCATCACAAACAATATGCTTAGTCTTTTGTTTGTCTTTAATGTTTTGATCACAAAACCACTTTGTTTTTCAATGTAAAATTTGAAAATTTTAAACATATCATATGCATTTGATTTCTTTCTAAGAAAGTACATCAACGCCTTACGAATGAAGCCATTAATGAAGGTTATAAAATACTTATAACTACCATTTGAAGATACTTTCACATAAATCTGAATACATCAACACCAATGTTGTATTGCCTTCAAGACCTTATTCTTCAGAAATAGAAATCTGCATTGCATTTTCTAGCATACAAGACTCGCAAACATACTGTTGAAAATCAATCTCTCACAATCATAAAACAGACTTATTCCTTACAAGAAACTTCAAACTTCCATAATTCAAGTGTTTAAACCTCACATGCCATACCATGTATCATCATATTATTATGCCCCGCACCCTCTATAGAATGATTAAAGGATAAAAAGAAATTAAATGATATTAATGAAAGTCAATTGGATGTACGAGAAGATGTCACATATGAAGAACATCCAGTGAAGATTGTGGATAGAAAAGATCAAGTCCTGCGCAAGCGCGTGATTCCGTATGTCAAAGTACAATGGAGTAATCATACGGAGCGTGAAGCCACGTGGGATCTTGAGGAGCAAATGAAAGATTTATATCCACATCTATTCCAATAAGATACGTCAGTTTTGAGGACGAAACTTTTTGTAAGGGGGGTGGAATGTTATGCCCCGCACCCTCCGTAGAATGATTAAAGGATAAAAGGAAATTAAATAAGATTAATGACAGTCAATAGTAATGAATTAAGAATTAAATATTAGAATTAAGTAGTATTTAATTTAGAATTAAATATTAGGATTTAATTATTAAAGAAAAGGATTTAAGTAAAATACAATTTCGAAATTCCAGTTTTGCCCCTACCCATATTAAAACTGACAGAACGTTAGTTTCTGATTCATTTTATCAGAAACCGACGCTCACTCTCCCCTTCTTAGGCGATTTCCACCCTTTGTGCAACCCTAGGTGAAGTTCTTCAAGAAACAATTCAATCCTTGTTTGTTCTTCAATCCGTCTTCGAGTAATCAAAGGCAAGTAATCATCTTATAAGTTCCTATGATTTGCGAAAGAAAAAGGCCTATTTTTGATACCAAAGTGGATCACCATGCAGTAGTCTCTTTCTGTGAATCTATGTGTGCTATATGTGTTTTGGTTTTGAGATTTGGCCACTGTATATTGAAAATCCTTCGTTGTTGTTGTTGATTACATGAAATCTTGCTAATCCCAATCCCTGGAACCCTCTCTTTGCTGCTATGTTCGGTTGAGAGGAGAAGAGAGTGAAAGGTAGAATTTTTGGGTTGTTTTGGTGGATGATTTGAGTCTCAGGCTTGAATCTTTGATTGATATGTGTGTGGTCTTCAATTGGTAGTTTAGGCATGAGATTATAGCAGGGATTAGGCCTGGGATGCTTGGTATGAAGTTTGGGATCGATTGGAGTTGTGGTTCTGCAGTTTTTGCAGAAATCGAAGAGTTTCTTTTCTGGAATCGTAGACATCGATCGATCGATGTGAGGGTATGAAGTACTTCGATCGATCGATGTAGGGTATGATGTTGGACAGTAAGTATTCTGATGGACATCGATCGATCGATGTGAGGGGATGAAGTACTTCGATCGATCGATGTAGGGTATGATGTTAGACAGTAAGTATTCTGATGGACATCGATCGATGTGAGGGTATGAAGTGACATCGATCGATCGATGTAGGGGATGATGTCAACCAGTTTTGTGGGAAAATAAAGAAAGAATGAGAGAAGCTAGGGGATCCTTTGGTGACCTTAGGGACTTCTTAGGACATGATTGAAGTTAGTCTAAGTCTTGGGAACATGACTTAAGATGGTGAATCAACGGTGGAGACTTCGTAGAGTATTCAAATCGGACTTCAACGTGAATGGCCTAAGGGGTTAGGAATGAACGTATGTGGCTCTACATAGTTCAAAAATGGAATGTGAGGGTTCCTACATTACCCTTTGGGTTCTAGAATGAATGTTTAAGTGAGGAGGACTTGTCGGAAAGGATAAACTCGAGTGTGTGAATGAGGCGAGTCTCGAATGATTGATTGACATTTGAATGTGATTGAATGATGAGAAGTCGTGCATTTTTGCATCATGGTACTTGAATTTGCATTATGTTTTGATAAGAGCTGTGCATCGGCACAGGGTATAAAGTTTGCGAAATGAGCTGTGATGTGTTACAGGGTATAAAGACAAGCTATAACCATCACATGGTATAAAGTGAGCTGTAATGTGTCATAGAGTATAAAGACAAGTTATGGCACATTACAGGGTATAAAGTTGTGCTGTGGTGCGTCACAGGATATAAAGACAAGCTGTGGCCCATCACAGGGTATAAAGTTATGTGATCGGACATTGTGATACGCATTGCACTGTTTTGAAAGGAATTGCATAAGCATTTGTGACTGTGTAGTGTAGTGCATATTTTGTCATGCATCACGTGAGTCGCTACGGTATGATGGATTTGTAACTTGATTATTATTGAACTGTTGAAAGCTTATGAGTTACTGCTCTTATGTTGTCATTCTATTAATCTATACCCTTTAAAGTATACAAGACATGTGTCCCATCACCCCTTGATTTAAATATTACTTGTCTTGCCATGTGTTGATCCCGTATGTCTTATAAACGGGTTACTTGCTAGCGTTTTTCGCTAAGGGTGCTACCTTTGTTTTGCAGATGAGCCCAGTTATGACATGATATTCATTGAGGATGACGGCGAGTGGGATGTTTAGAGTTCTTTTGGGAGATAGTCGAGACTGTTTCTAATTATTTCAGATCCTTTCATTCACTTGAGGATTTAGTTGGTTATTATCATAAACACTCTTTCGTTACCTTATCACACTTTGATGTACGAATTTGATGATTTAGATTTTATTTTTCACGTGTCTCCGTGCTTATTCTCTTACGTCATAGAAGATGTGTTTTCGAGAGATGAGACGCCTTGTAATCTTCTCAGTAAGCTACGATGGGTGCATCGGTTCAGATCCGCTGTCTGGGTCGGAGCGCTACAGGTGGTATCAGAGCCTATGCTTCAGATCTACCTCGGAGACTTAGGTTATGTCATGTAGAGTCTTAAGTTATGATTTTGACCCTAAGTTGATCTTTAGGTCTAAGTACATGATCTTAAATATAAGTTTGATTGGGTCGAGTGTCTGCGAGCGCGATAAAACTTAATGCACCATCTGTTTTATTTTCTTCCGGTTTACGAATTTCGCCTTGTACAACGCATATGGGCCTTCAGTATTTACTTTTGGAATTGTTGAATGCTAATAAGCGTTGATTTTGCAGACAATGCCTCCTCGAAGAGATAACCAAGGAAACGGTGGCAACGGGAACGAGAACCCTCCACCACCACAAGTGATAGTACCTCAGGCACTAATAGACGCTATCACAGTGATAACACAAGGAGTTGCTCAACAGCAACAACAGCCCCCTCCGCCACCACCGCCTCAGCACGGCATCCATTACTATATTGGGGAGATGCGGAAGATGCATGTCCCCACCTTTGAAGGGACCACTGATCCAGAGGTGGCCGGGTTTTGGTTGGACGAAGTAGAAAAGTGCTTCAGGCTGGTACAAGTGCCTGAAGAACTTAAGGTCGATGTGGCCACGCCGTTACTGAGTGGCAGAGCAAATGCCTGGTGGAATGGTATTCTACCGAAGATGACTCATCCCATCTTGTGGAGATAATTTGTTGAGGCCTACAAAGACTATTATGTGCCTGAGACTACCATTCTGAAGAAGATGAGGCAGTTTGATAAATTCAAAACAAGGCAGGATGTCCATTTCTGATTATGCTGATAGATTCCATGCCTTGGGAAAATTCACACCCATGGTGTTGGAAAATAACAGAATAAAGATGCTTAAGTTCGAGGAAGGTTTGAAACCCCGCATCCGAACGGCTATAGCGGGGTCTAGTCTGAAGACGTTTGAAGAGATGTTGGACGCCTGTTACCGGGTAGAGAGTGACATGCGCAGGTCTCAGCCTAGTGAGGCTCGTGAAGAAACAAGCAAGAGGCCTAGGGATGAGAGAAGTGGAGGTAGACCCGGACGTTGGGTCAAAATTCCCAGGAAGGGTCAGACAGGACCATTTCAGAGGGCACCGCAGCCGAGTCAGTCTGATCGTCAGGCGCCCGGAGTGTGCCCACATTGTCAGAAAAGCCATGTTGGAGAATGTTGGAAGAAGACCAGAGCGTGCTTTAAGTGTGGTAAGACAGGTCACAGTATAAAGGATTGTCCTGAGTGGAAGCAGAAACCACAGGAGGATGACGGGCCGTCACAGCAACACAGGGGTAGGCCCAAGCCAAACGCAAGAGTACATGTCATGACCGACGCTGAAGTGCAGGAGAGCACCGACATTGTGATAGGTACGATTTAAGTTAAATCTTAGACGTTTAAGTTGAATTTTAGTCGCTAAGTTGAAATTGAATATGCTATACATGCAAATCTTTATGCGCTATATTATTTGCGTATAGGTGCGGTATTAGTTAACAAAGTGCCTGCAAATGTATTATTTGATAGTGGAGCAAGTCACTCCTTTATATCTAAGAAATTTGTCAAAGGACTTGATTGTCTGCCCGAGTGGCTTGAGACCCCCTTCAGAGTGCATGCAGCTGGTGATCAAATTCTAGTGTCACATTATCAGTATGAAGATTGTGAATTGGAATTGGATGAGAAGATGTTTCCCGCCACATTGGTTCCGATTGCGATGCGGAATTTTGATGTGATACTGGGCATGGATTGGCTGACCAAATATCACGCCAATATTGACTGCAGACTTAAGCAAGTGACTGTTAAGGACCCTGAGATGAATGAAATAACGGTGCAAGGAAATATCAAGCTAACCAAAGTCCCAAAGAAGATATACCTGACGGCGGTTAAATCTTTTAAGGCTTTGCAAAAAGGAGCCGAGGGATTTATGGTGTATGCTATGGATGCTAAGCAAAAAACTCCATCCATTGACCAGATTCCGGTAATCAACGAATTCAAAGACGTATTTCCAGAGGATTTGTCTGGAGTACCCCCATCAAGAGAAGTGGAGTTTGAAATCAACTTGATCCCCGGAACTGAGCCTATATCCAAGGCATCATACAGGATGGTCCCAGCTGAACTTAGGGAATTAAAGGGTCAATTACAGGAGTTGTTAGACAAGAAGTTGATACGACGGGGAGCCCCTGTCTTATTTGTCAAGAAGAAAGATGGCAGTTTGAGGTTGTGCATTGACTACAGAGAGCTGAACAAAGTAACCATCAAGAACAAATATCCTCTGCCAATGATTGAGGATTTATTCGATCAACTAAAGGGAACCCGATTGTTTTCAAAGATTGATCTTCGTCAGGGGTATCATCAGTTGCTCGTGAAAGCAGGAGACGTACCTAAAACAGCTTTTGGGACTCGATATGGGCACTATGAATTTTTAATGATGCCTTTTGGATTGACTAATGCCCCAGCATCCTTTATGGATTTGATGAACACCGTATTCCGAGAACAGTTAGACCAATTCGTAGTAGTGTTCATCGATGACATTTTGGTCTACTCCCCTGACGAGCAAGCTCATGCGGAACACTTAAGAATGGTGTTACAAATTTTGAGGAAACAAAAGCTTTATGTCAAATTCAGCAAGTGTGAATTCTGGCTAAGAAGTGTAGCCGTTCTCGGTCATGTGATTTCGGAGGATGGGATCTCTGTAGATCCTAAGAAGATAGAAGCCAATACTGAATGGCCAACACCTACAAACGTGACTGAAGTAAGAAGCTTCCTAGGCTTGGCAGGCTACTATAGGAAGTTTGTTGAGGGATTCTCAACAATAGCAGTTTCATTGAGTTGACTTACACAGAAGAAGACTAAATTCGAATGGATTGCTGAATGCGAGCAGAGCTTTTCTGAGCTCAAGAAGAGATTGACCACTACCCCGGTGTTGGCGCAACCTTCCAGCACCGACGGTTTCGTGATCTATAGTGATGCGTCCAAGAAAGGACTAGGTATGCATATCCTTACAACAAATGCATTGTGTATACATATACCAGTCTTAAACTAACTTTCTGTTTATAGGTTGTGTCTTGATGCAAAATGGACGAGTCATTTCGTACGCATCAAGACAGTTGAAACCATATGAGCAGAATTACCCGACGCATGACTTGGAGCTCGCAGCTGTGGTATTTGCTCTTAAGATCTGGAGGCACTATTTATATGGAGAAAAGTGTGCCGTGTTCACTAACCACAAGAGCCTAAAATATTTATTCTCACAGAAGGAGCTTAACATGAGACAGAGGAGATGGTTAGAATTGCTTAAGGATTACGACCTAACCATTAACTATCATCCGGGTAAAACAAATAGAGTGACAGACGCGTTGAGCCGAAAATCTAGACATGCAAGACAGTCTTCTTTAGAGTGAGAGATCGAAGAGTTTGGTCTGGATGTTATAGACTCGGTGGCAAATGTCCTTACAGCCTTATCTATAAGGCCAGATTTGGTAGACAGAATCAAAGAAGCCCAACATGAGGATGCATAACTGAAGGAAATCTGTGACAAATTATCTACGGGACCAGTAAAAGATTTTCAGTTGAGAGAAGATAAAAGTTTATGGTTTCAAAACCGGCTATGCATACCAGATGAGAAAGAGCTTCGTAGAGAACTGTTGAGTGAAGCTCGTAACTCAAGGTTGTCTATCCACCCCGACAACACAAAAATTTATAAGGACCTCAAAAGGAATTATTGGTGGATAGGGATGAAGAGAAGCATAGCGGAGTATGTTGAGAGATATTTAGTATGCCAACAAGTTAAATCAGAACACCAACGACCTGGTGGTTTGATGATGCTACTTGAGATTCTTGAATGAAAATGGGAGCACGTGACTATGGACTTCGTGATGGGGCTACCCAAAACCAGAAATAGAAATGAGATGATTTGGGTAATTGTCGATCGCTTGACAAAGAAAGCTCACTTCATAGCTATGCCACATGGTACATCTTATGAGAAATTATCCAACATATATGTGGACAACATTGTGAGCTTGCATGGAGTCCCCGTCAGTATTGTATCGGACCGTGATCCCAAGTTCACTTCTAAGTTTTGGAGGGCATTTCAGAAAGTGATGGGTACCGAGCTAAGAATGAGTACCGCATACCATCCTCAAACGGATGGACAGTCAGAGAGGACAATCCAAACCTTAGAGGACATGTTGAGGTCGTGCGCTTTGGATTTTAAAGGGAACTGGGATAGCATGCTAAAGCTGATGGAGTTCTCATATAACAACAGCTATCACAGTACAATTGGCATGGCACCGTTTAAAGCTCTATACGGACGAAAGTGCAGATCCCCGATTTGTTGGGACGAAGTTGGGGAAAGGACGATCACTGCGCCGGAGTTGGTCGAACAGACAATTGAGAAAGTGAAAATCATAAGAGAGAGGCTAAGGGTGGCGCAAGATCGCAGTAAGAGTTGGGCCGATACTAAAAGACGACCCTTGGAGTTTGAGGAAGGTGAAAAGGTTTATCTACGAGTTTCACCCACCAAGGGAGTTGCGAGGTTCGGAATGAAGGGCAAGTTAAGCCCTAGATATATTGGTCCATACAAAGTGTTCGGCCGAGTTGGTGAAAGAGCATACCGACTAGCCTTGCCTCCTATCTTATCGCAAGTCCACAATGTGTTCCATGTGTCTCAACTGAGAAAATACATGTCGGATCCGAGTCATATCCTTGAGGCTCAACCATTGGATGTACGAGAAGATGTCACATATGAAAAACATCCAGTGAAGATTGTGGATAGGAAAGATCAAGACCTGTGCAAGCGCGTGATTCCGTATGTCAAAGTGCAATGGAGTAATCATACGGAGCGTGAAGCCACGTGGGAGCTTGAGGAGCAAATGAAAGAGTTATATCCACATTTATTCCAATAAGGTACATCAGTTTCGAGGACGAAATTTTTTGTAAGGGGGTGGAATGTTATGCCCCGCACCCTCCGTAGAATGATTAAAGGATAAAAGGAAATTAAATGAGATTAATGACAGTCAATAGTAATGAATTAAGAATTAAATATTAGAATTAAGTAGTATTTAATTTAGAATTAAATATTAGGATTTCATTATTAAAGAAAAGGATTTAAGTAAAATACAATTTCGAAATTCCAGTTTTGCCCCTACCCATATTAAAACTGACAGAACGTCAGTTTCTGATTCATTTTGTCAGAAACCGACGCTCTCTCTCCCCTTTATAGGCGATTTCCACACTTTGTGCAACCCTAGGTGAAGTTCTTCAAGAAACAATTCAATCCTTGTTTGTTCTTCAATCCGTCTTCGAGTAATCAAAGGCAAGTAATCATCTTATAAGTTCTTATGATTTGCAAAAGAAAAAGGCCTATTTTTGATACCAAAGTGGATCACCATGCAGTAGTCTCTTTCTGTGAATCTATGTGTGCTATATGTGTTTTGGTTTTGAGATTTGGCCACTGTATATTGAAAATCCTTCGTTGTTGTTGTTGATTACGTGAAATCTTGTCAATCCCAATCCCTGGAACCCTCTCTTTGCTGCTATGTTCGGTTGAGAGGAGAAGAGAGTGAAAGGTAGAATTTTTGGGTTGTTTTGGTGGATGATTTGAGTCTCAGGCTTAAATCTTTGATTGATATGTGTGTGGTGTTCAATTGGTAGTTTAGGCATGAGATTATAGCAGGGATTAGGCCTGGGATGCTTGGTATGAAGTTTGAGATTGATTGGTTCTGCACTTTTTGCAAAAATCGCAGAGTTTCTATTCTGGAATCGTAGACATCGATCGATCGATGTGAGGGTATGAAGTACTTCGATCGATCGATGTAGGGTATGATGTTGGACAGTAAGTATTCTGATGGACATCGATCGATCAATGTGAGGGGATGAAGTACTTCGATCGATCGATGTAGGGTATGATGTTAGACAGTAAGTATTCTGATGGACATCGATCGATCGATGTGAGGGTATGAAGTGACATCGATCGATCGATGTAGGGGATGATGTCAACCAGTTTTGTGGGAAAATAAAGAAAGAATGAGGGAATCTAGGGGATCCTTTGGTGACCTTAGGGACTTCTTAGGACATGATTGAAGTTAGTCTAAGTCTTGGGAACATGACTTAAGATGGTGAATCAACGGTGGAGACTTCGTAGGGTATTCAAATCGGACTTCAACGTGAATGGCCTAAGGGGTTAGGAATGAACGTATGTGGCTCTACATAGTTCAAAAATGGAATGTGAGGGTTCCTACATTACCCTTTGGGTTCTAGAATGAATGTTTAGGTGAGGAGGACTTGTCGGAAAGGATAAACTCGAGTGTGTGAATGAGGCGAGTCTCGAATGATTGATTGACATTTGAATGTGATTGAATGATGAGAAGTCGTGCATTTTCGCATCATGGTACTTGAATTTGCATTATGTTTTGATAAGAGCTGTGCATCGGCACAGGGTATAAAGTTTGCGAAATGAGCTGTGATGTGTTACAGGGTATAAAGACAAGTTGTAATCATCACATGGTATAAAGTGAGCTGTAATGTGTCATAGAGTATAAAGACAAGTTATGGCACATTACAGGGTATAAAGTTGAGCTGTGGTGCGTCACAGGATATAAAGACAAGCTGTGGCCCATCACAGGGTATAAAGTTATGTGATCGGACATTGTGATACGCATTGCACTGTTTTGAAAGGAATTGCATAAGCATTTGTGACTGTGTAGTGTAGTGCATATTTTGTCATGCATCACGTGAGTCGCTATGGTATGATGGATTTGTAACTTGATTATTATTGAACTGTTGAAAGCTTATGAGTTACTGCTCTTATGTTGTCATTCTATTAATCTATACTCTTTAAAGTATACAAGACATGTGTCCCATCACCCCTTGATTTAAATATTACTTGTCTTGCCATGTGTTGATCCCGTATGTCTTATAAACGGGTTACTTGCTAGCGTTTTTCGCTAAGGGTACTACCTTTGTTTTGCAGATGAGCCCAGTTATGACATGATATTCATTGAGGATGACGGCGAGTGGGATGTTTAGAGTTCTTTTGGGAGATAGTCGAGACTGTTTCTAATTATTTCAGATCCTTTCATTCACTTGAGGATTTAGTTGGTTATTATCATAAACACTCTTTCGTTACCTTATCACACTTTGATGTACGAATTTGATGATTTAGATTTTATTTTTCACGTGTCTCCATGCTTATTCTCTTACGTCATAGAAGATGTGTTTTCAAGAGATGAGACGCCTTGTAATCTTCTCAGTAAGCTACGACGGGTGCATCGGTTCGGATCCGCTGTCCGGGTCGGGGCGCTGCACATATGTCATAAAACAACAGCAAGGTCAACTGTCACAGTTAATAAACAATGAAAACAAGCAACTACTATTTATGTTTACCTTTACAATCAGTCATTTCCTCAGATATACTATACAAACTCCTTCACCAAAATCTATGTTGTTGCGTGTGGGAGA
Organism: Eustoma russellianum; assembly: GCA_036186865.1. Lineage (NCBI taxonomy): Eukaryota > Viridiplantae > Streptophyta > Magnoliopsida > Gentianales > Gentianaceae > Eustoma > Eustoma russellianum. The sequence continues at coordinate 27,501,044 of AP025057.1, forward strand.
TAATGGCCCAATGCCCGATAAATTATTATGTAAACTTGGTATATCGAATAGACCAAAGATAAAATTAGAAGAACCATCTTTTAGAATACGACAACCTTCCTTTACCAATAACACGTATCTTAGAATTTGTTTCGAATTTGACAATAGATTGTACAAAAGTATCTAAAAACATTGCTTTACTTCCACACATATGATTACTGTAACCATGATCCAAAATTCACTCATTTTCTTTTTTTTTTCATCAACATCTGAATCAGCCAATAATAAAGTCTTATGATTTTTATCATTATTTTCTGCTATTTTCGCATGCATTTCTTGACTATTTTAATGCCAGGGTTAATCGCTATTTTTATCGAAATCTTTTTTATTTGCTGCACAATAGTTAAAACTACTAAAATTGCAATTTTTATACAGATCTTTTTAATTTGTTACATTAAATATTCATTTTGAATAATTAGCGATGATTTGACAGTCAAATTAGCGATGATTTCGTGATCAAAATGGATACTTAGTGCAACAAATGAAAAAGACTTGACAAAAATACAATTTCAGAAGTATTAAATATTTTATGCAACAACTAAAACATTTACAGGTAAAAATATAATTAACTCCCTAACACCGGCGACAAATTTGAACATGTCCAATTTTTTGGTAATTAAAGCACTAAGATCTTTGTTTTGAACATTACCTTGATCGTATTTATCAAAAACATGATTATTTTGCTGGTAATTAAGATCACCTCTACTTTGACATCTTCGGCCACATCTCCTATGTCAAACACTTTGACTACGATGACTACATTCAGCATGGCTTTCAGACTTCACCCGTTCCTTTGGATCAATTAATTAAGATGCTTTCAATATCAATACACGGTTGATCTAGTGATATTTTATACGCAAGTAACTCACATTTCAGTCGATCAATAATCATTTCTTTGAGATCCTTGATTGCTTTAATCGCAGTTTCTTTGTGTAAAACTTTTGAGTCAATGATATAAGAAATTCCTAAACAATTTTGGCTTCGGTGATGTCTTCACTGTTAGAGCTTATTTTTCCATCAATATCGTGTACCTTCGATATGAAATGTGTAACTGACTTAGTAGTCTTCATTTGAGCCAACTAGAACTAGCTCCAAAATTATAGCAAGCGTACTTTTTTTAACTTCGTTGTTATCCCGGTTGATATTTACAAGAATTCTCTAAGCTTCCTTTATATTCTTGGCATTCATAAATTTCTTGAACACCGATAATTCTATTTGTTTGTTCAGATAATAAAAACAAACATACCCAGTATATCCCAACGATAGCACAAGCTATCGTTAGGGTCTGGAAAGGGTAAGAGGAACACAAACAATACCTCCATCCGAAGGGATAGAGAGTTTGCTTCAAGTGAGACCCCCGGCTCTATATGTACATGCACAGATAATCATAATAATAGGACTACTAGTGAACCTATTTGTCTTTAAATAATGCCGAGCCAAAAACGCTTGCTTCCTATTTATCTTTAAAGTTTTGATATCCTTGTCACTTAAGCTTTCATTTCTCATAAAAAATTTTCTATTACATCCCCATGTGCAAAGAACCTCGAAAAAAAACCCTCATAAGTCTACTCCATTTATCAAATATGCTTTTACCGTCAAAAATAAAAATAGGATAAAATTAGATAACTGTCTTTTTTTATCAAAAATCTTAATGGGTGATACTAATTTATAGAAATTTAAACTGATAAAATATCTAAGAACTTAAAAAAGAAGAAAATAAGAGAAACTCAAAGCTTTCTTTGTTATAAACCCAATATGACCCTGTCTCAGAGATCTACAAACTCTAGACAAATGAATTAAACAAATGCTTATTTATAGGCAAAACTATCAATATGAACAAATGACATAAAATCGTACGTGAACAAAGAAAAACCAATCAGAAAAACTAAGGCAACTTAAAGTGGATCGGGATCCTGACCCCTTCGCCCCTCATCCCCCTTGGGACCGCTTGCCACATGGCACACAGCGGTGGTGAAGCTGGATGGGGTCATTTGCACCCAGCCTCACCACCTCCTTGTGTGCCACGTGTCGGGTGGTCATTTAATACCACTAAAGGGGGTCAGGTGTTATGCCCCGTGCACGGAGGGTACAAAAGAAAAAAAATAAAACAAAGAAAAAAATCTTAGGAAACCTAATGTGACTAGGAAAGGGGATAAGATAGATTTTATTGAATTAAATACAAATCCTAATATGCCTAGGAAGTAAAAGATAAAGTTTAAATCAAATTACAAATTCAAACTAGAATAAGATAACTTGAATATCTTAAGATTTTACCTACCACACAACTATATCTATACACCTACACAACACAATTCCTTCCCATTCATCAAAAATCAAATTGGCCGGCCCTTATTTCTCCCAGGAACGCCACTTCCAGCCGTTCCTTATTCTTCAAAAAAAATCTAAGCTTCACGCCAGCAGCTACCCTAAATTCTTCCAACCTTTAATTTGATTTCTTTATCCCTTGTATTGCAATTTGCAAACAAATGGCCAACCCCACAATATTCATCAAAAGCCAACGGTTATTCACCCAAATATGGAATTCGGCCAACAGCTTTATCCTCCAAAAATGAGCAGCAATTTGGCTATAGCATATAAGGAGAATTCAACCAATTCTTCATACTTCAAAATTCAATAAACGGCAGTCTATTTCTCCAAAGCAATTGTAAAAAAATCAGCCTGCCTATTTTCTTGAAGAAACTGCAGCTCTCTGCCGCCAGTTTTAGGGAGGAAATTCGATCAACTCTTGGTTCATTCAACCCCAATCCTTCGCATGGTACGTATAATCGAGACACTAGGCAAGTATCCTTTCTATATTTACTATGATTTTCTAACGTTATTATGCTATTTTATATCAAATTGGATCATGCATATGTATTTGTGATTTGCATAGTTTGATGTATAAAAAATATATGTAATTGTTGTATTTATGTATCGATTATGCGTATATATGTATAGAATTTGCATAAATGTTGTTGTTTCACCCACTTTGGGGCCGCGGGCAGGGATGCTTAATAAACTAAGATTTCACTTGAACGGCAATAGATGGAATGCTTGAGCAAAGTGAAGAATTGTTTATGGAATACGTTTCTCATTTTCAACTATAATTATAGGCAACAAACAATGTGGGACAAAATGAAAGAAAAGGAAATGAATATACCGAAGCCTTTTTTCCTTTTGTTGCCAAAAGATATTTGCAGGCTGAAGTTTATTTATTGCTTTGCCTAAAGATTCAAAATCCATACATTTGCGAAGAACGTATATATGCAGGATGTAATGGAATTGTTAAATGTGATATGTACTGATATGTGTGTGTAAGACATATAAATTCACGTTTCAGTGAAAGTATGTTGCATAGCAATACTGTGAAACTGATTTGGAAATTCACCCTTGCATGGAAAAAAAATAGAAAGATATAAACTAATTATTTTAAGTAAGTCAAATTAACATTTGTTATTAGGTATTGATTTCAATACTAAAATTGTGTAGATTCGAGCCTAGAAGAGAAAGAAGTTAATTCGTCAAAAAGGTAGGTGTCTCTTCCCCCTCAAACGGATATGATTCATGCATGCTTTGATGGTATACTAATGTGTTTCGTCGTTTTACTTGTTTAAGTTGTAAATTTTGTTTCGTTGTTTTTATTTGTTTAAGTTGTAAATTTTGTATATGTTGAAAAGCATGAGATATATTATTTATGGCTGCTATGTGCGTGTATGTGTGTGTGAAATTGGTGGTATAATTGAATCGAAAACAAAATATCCTTAAGAAATGGGGAAAAGGGGGAACTTTTACATTAGGAGTCTTTAAGAAGTTGTGTTTTGGCCTTAGAATAGGTTTCTATAGACTGAAAATAGGAGAAAATGGGAGTTGGGATCGAAAAACAAATCACAGTGCGCGTTGCCACTGGCGTAACATCAAATTAGATAAATAAATAAATAATAAAATTAAAGCATAGAACAGACCGGCCAACGGACCGAGTCGACTGGCCAGCGGATCGGACCGAAGGCGGCCCATTAACCTCTCAAAAAAATGTATCGGGCGTGGCGAATCAGGCCAGGAAAATATAATTAAATACCAATAGGAATTCAAATAAATTCCAGAAAATATAAAAGGTTAAAATTAAATTATTTTCACTTAATTTATGAAGTTTGGTAAATTTAAGTAACTAAAAATTAATAGTAATAAATGGAATTAAGTAAGGGAAACATTGGGGAAATTAGTAGAAAATTCTAGTAAACTAATACAAGCTAAGGAAAAATAAGGGTGGTGATAAATAACAGCTTTCCAATATTCAAAAATTTCACAAGGCCAAATATTGAGTGCCGGAGGATGGTGAGGATGGGCCAGGGGCCTCAGGCGATTGTGTTATTGCATTCATGGCACGTGCATTGCATGATGGCGGGTCGTGACGTACGGGTCACGGGCGCTCAGGATGGTGTACGGTGGCGGGGCCACGACACTCAGAATGGTGTGTAGTGGCGCGGCCACGCACACTCAGTATGGTGACTGTGGGGTGTACGACCTGCAGCCACTCAGTAGGACCCAGGTTCATGCATTGCACGGTACGGATATTGGCATTATGTGTGACATGACTTTGTTGTGTGTGACACGTTGATTGAGCATGCATCACGTACTTGCGTATTTTTATGTGGAGTGCTTTACCTACCGTATTTACTTTATATTATACATGTTATCTTATATTTATGTGCTATGTGGTTATATCATGTCTATGTGGTATGTGCCTATATCATTTTGGTATGTACGTTTTGTATTGGTTTGAGGCGGGCATCTATTGGGTGATTTCTGTCACTCACCCCTACTTCCCACGTGATCCGGATGAGGACTACGAGCATATCTTTGTTGAGGACGGGACGGACATAGCTGAGTGGGCTGGTTGATAGCTGCAGCTAGGATACGAGGGGAACTCTGCAGCTGATTTTTGTAGTTATCTTTTGGGGATTTTCACAGACTTCTCTACTATTTTTATTGTCAGAATTTCTAATCACGAATGTGATGACGATTATTGGAGTTTAATTTAAGTTATGATTTACGTTTTTGCGAGAAAAATTTCTACGTCATTTCTGGCATGTAAGAGATTTATTCGACACCTTGTATTTTCCTTAGTGAGATACTGCGGGTGCACTGTTCCCGATGCTAGGGCTTGGGAGCGGGGCGCTACAGGTGGTATCAGAACCGAGGCTTTAGATCCGCCTCGGAAACGCAGGATTAACTAGCTCACCTAGACATAAGCTACGATCTTTTCATAAAATGACGAATTTACCTCTAATAAACAAAGAATACTTAAGAGATGATTTTAGACTTAAGCTATGATCGGGTTATGGGAGGTGTGTGCCGATGGCGAGCTTTCTCTGTCTAATTACCGTTTTACCCCGTGTCCAACCCTTTTAACTCGCTATTGACTAATCTGATTTCTTTTCATGAACTGGAATTACAGAAATGCCTCCACGACGTGAGCCAGCTGGAAATAGTGGTGAGAACCACCAGAATCAGGGGATCATCTCCAAGCACTTGAAGATGTCATAGTCACCATGACCAACACCTTGGCACAGTAGCACCAGGTGTTGAACTAGCATGCATCGCCTCCACCATCATCGCACTCGGACCTGAGATGCTTTGACAAGGAGATGCGGAGGAGTGATGGCTCAGCATAACTGACATGCCGATCACTTGGAACCAATTTCGAAATGAGTTTAAGAAGTACTACGTGTTCGACAGTGCGATCTTTTAGCGCATGGCTCTAAATCCACAACGGAAGCATATATTTAGGATATGATCTTATAAATTAAGTTACGATTTTAACCCTAAGTCAAGATCTTAAACATAAGTATCAATTTTTAGTCATAAGCACTGATTATACATTAAGCATATTATTAGAAATAAGACATGACTTTAGAAGTTAAGTGATGATTTTGCCATAAGTTACGATTGTAGACCTAAGGAATGACGATACGAATCTCGGCTCTAGAAACTAAATGGTGATCGGAACAGCCGGTGATGACTGAACATAAGTACTGATCTTAGTCATAAACTTGAATATATTCTAAGCATTGAACTTAGAAATAAGTAATGATTTTAGGCGTAAAGAATGATGATACCCGTATCAATTCTAGAAATAAGCCATGACATTAGACCTACGTGATGATCGGGTAAGGGATATGCCCATGTTCTGAATTATTTGTCTTACTTAAGTGCTGATTAAAATCATTTGTAAATTCATTATATCTGACCCCTGTAAACCCGGTACCACTATGATAAATGAAACGGGTTCATGCCCCTACTTTAAAAGTAGTGTCCGAACGTGACTAAGTCTAAGTTGGGATCGTAGTTCCTAAGCAATGATTTATAGTAGAATGTTAGAGACTAAGAAATGATTTATTAGCGTTGTGATCTGTAGAGTATAGCAAAGAATATCGTATAAAGGGGTTTATAGTTGCGATTAAGATGTTGAATTTTAGAGTATCAAATAAGCCGAATATATTAGTCCTACTAGGGATACTGATTTATAGTGATAAGTGAGAACTACTAAAATAAGTACAGTGGAATGGCGTATTATTACAAATTCGGGTTGAGTGTTGATTCCTAAGAACACATAAGTACTGATGTATCGAGTAGGCTTGAATTGAAATAGAGTAAGCATGAACAAGTAGAGGTGTTTTTTTAGACGATATCTAACTAAATTAGAATTAGCGGTCGAAACAACCAAGTAAGGAGTACAGTGGATCCGTGTGGCGCGGAAGCATGGTGAATTAGAATGACTTAAGTCGATTAATATTTAGTGTGACATGCTAGGATTTGACAATTTAAGTTAAAGATTTATAAGAAACGGTACATATGCGGACTTTTCATTGACATTAAGGGGTGACTTAGAAAATTAATACGAAGCAGTGGACTATTATTTTTCAAGTAGCTAGCTATTTTCATATAAGTACGTACATCAAGATATATTCTATATTTCAAAGGTATTTCAGAAGTTTTTGCTTCTAAATCTTTCAACTACTTTCATTCTTTTTATATAGTATACTGCCTTACAAGGCTATATTCCGTTCCGAATATGCATATCAACATAATGGAATTTCGACTACCCTTGACAAAAATGATATATTTCAAAATATTGATATTTTCGAACAAAGATATATTTATATCTCTTATATTTCTCAAATCTTTGTTTAGAGATATTTATTTTGCTAAAATAATTTTTTAAATTTTTAACTATCGATATTGCAAGCATTTTACCCATTAAAAGCTTCTGAAGTTATGTATCCGCCTGCGATGAATTTATTTTATGAAGCAGAAATAGTTTCAAAATATATATACTTCTTTTGAAAAAGAGATGTATCTTATTCAAATTGTTTTATGAAACTTCACAATTATTGAGTTTTCAATTGATTTATTTTGTGAACAAAATATAGCTTTCAAACTATACATTTCGTTGGAAAGAAAAAGACATCTTGTACAAATCGTTTTGTAAAAAGAAATTCTACGATTGTCGTTTCTCAATTGTTTTAAAGTGGTTTTAACCGTAATACTCTTGTGAATGGGTTATATCGTTATTTTATAAATGGTCAATTGAGACACCGCATTGCGAAAACAAATATATGTCCTTTGGGTTTTGTGTTTACAAAAATTGAATGAATATTATTTTCAAATGTCAAAGCTATATTTTCGAAATTACAGTTACGTAAGAATACTTTAAATAGAAGAACATATGCCCATGCACATACTTACTATGTTAATAATGGCATCTCCGAAAAAAAAAGTAAGACCGTGATCATAGAACTATTTTGTAGGTATAAGAATTGACTTCAAGAATTTGGTTTCATGATAAGGGAGAGTAATGGTTAACATATTGGAGTACTCATTGGGTATTAATTTGATTAATTACCTAGGGGGTGAATCACATGATAAGTTAAGAATACGAAATGTAGATTGCAATGAGTTGAATGATACACGCCAAACAGTGTAACTAAAAGTTTATAAGTTGTAATTATAGATAATTAAGTTAAAAAATGTAGTACACCTAAGAACTGATTTTAGAGGACTGCTGATGACCGCGGATATAAGTACGTTATAAACTTGCGATTGTGTTATGGAACACTAGATGAGGGCAATACTCCTAAGTCGATCTTAAAATTTTAAGAAGATAGGTTACGATCTTAAATAAGCGGAGAATAATGGACTTAGAAACTACCTTGTAGGGTACAAAGAATGATCTTCGAGCCTTAGCCTATGATATGGAAGTCAATGATTAACGTATCACAATAAACGATGGATATTTAGCTTAGTCATTATCCAGGTGAATGGATCAAATAGAACCATACTAAGTCATTGACAAGTTTCGAGGACGAAACTTATTGTAAGGGGAGAGGTATGTTATGCCCCGTGCACGGAGGGTGCAAAAGAAAAAAAAATAAAACAAAGATAAAAATCTTAGGAAACCTAATGTGATTAGGAAAGGGGATAAGATAGATTTTATTGAATTAAATGCAAATCCTAATATGCCTAGGAAGTAAAAGATAAAGTTTAAATCAAATTACAAATTCAAACTAGAATAAGATAACTTGAATATCTTAAGATTTTACCTACCACACAACTATATCTATACACCTACACAACACAATTCCTTCCCATTCATCAAAAATCAAATTGGCCGGCCCTTATTTCTCCCAGGAACGCCACTTCCAGCCGTTCCTTATTCTTCAAAAAAAATCTAAGCTTCACGCCAGCAGCTACCCTAAATTCTTCCAACCTTTAATTTGATTTCTTTATCCCTTGTATTGCAATTTGCAAACAAATGGCCAACCCCACAATATTCATCAAAAGCCAACGGTTATTCACCCAAATATGGAATTCGGCCAACAGCTTTATCCTCCAAAAATGAGCAGCAATTTGGCTATAGCATATAAGGAGAATTCAACCAATTCTTCATACTTCAAAATTCAATAAACGGCAGTCTATTTCTCCAAAGCAATTGTAAAAAAATCAGCCTGCCTATTTTCTTGAAGAAACTGCAGCTCTCTGCCGCCAGTTTTAGGGAGGAAATTCGATCAACTCTTGGTTCATTCAACCCCAATCCTTCGCATAGTACGTATAATCGAGACACTAGGCAAGTATCCTTTCTATATTTACTATGATTTTCTAACGTTATTATGCTATTTTATATCAAATTGGATCATGCATATGTATTTGTGATTTGCATAGTTTGATGTATAAAAAATATATGTAATTGTTGTATTTATGTATCGATTATGCGTATATATGTATAGAATTTGCATAAATGTTGTTGTTTCACCCACTTTGGGGCCGCGGGCAGGGATGCTTAATAAACTAAGATTTCACTTGAACGGCAATAGATGGAATGCTTGAGCAAAGTGAAGAATTGTTTATGGAATACGTTTCTCATTTTCAACTATAATTATAGGCAACAAACAATGTGGGACAAAATGAAAGAAAAGGAAATGAATATACCGAAGCCTTTTTTCCTTTTGTTGCCAAAAGATATTTGCAGGCTGAAGTTTATTTATTGCTTTGCCTAAAGATTCAAAATCCATACATTTGCGAAGAACGTATATATGCAGGATGTAATGGAATTGTTAAATGTGATATGTACTGATATGTGTGTGTAAGACATATAAATTCACGTTTCAGTGAAAGTATGTTGCATAGCAATACTGTGAAACTGATTTGGAAATTCACCCTTACATGGAAAAAAAATAGAAAGATATAAACTAATTATTTTAAGTAAGTCAAATTAACATTTGTTATTAGGTATTGATTTCAATACTAAAATTGTGTAGATTCGAGCCTAGAAGAGAAAGAAGTTAATTCGTCAAAAAGGTAGGTGTCTCTTCCCCCTCAAACGGATATGATTCATGCATGCTTTGATGGTATACTAATGTGTTTCGTCGTTTTACTTGTTTAAGTTGTAAATTTTGTTTCGTTGTTTTTATTTGTTTAAGTTGTAAATTTTGTATATGTTGAAAAGCATGAGATATATTATTTATGGCTGCTATGTGCGTGTATGTGTGTGTGAAATTGGTGGTATGATTGAATCGAAAACAAAATATCCTTAAGAAATGGGGAAAAGGGGGAACTTTTACATTAGGAGTCTTTAAGAAGTTGTGTTTTGGCCTTAGAATAGGTTTCTATAGACTGAAAATAGGAGAAAATGGGAGTTGGGATCGAAAAACAAATCACAGTGCGCGTTGCCACTGGCGTAACATCAAATTAGATAAATAAATAAATAATAAAATTAAAGCATAGAACAGACCGGCCAACGGACCGAGTCGACTGGCCAGCGGATCGGACCGAAGGCGGCCCATTAACCTCTCAAAAAAATGTATCGGGCGTGGCGAATCAGGCCAGGAAAATATAATTAAATACCAATAAGAATTCAAATAAATTCCAGAAAATATAAAAGGTTAAAATTAAATTATTTTCACTTAATTTATGAAGTTTGGTAAATTTAAGTAACTAAAAATTAATAGTAATAAATGGAATTAAGTAAGGGAAACATTGGGGAAATTAGTAGAAAATTCTAGTAAACTAATACAAGCTAAGGAAAAATAAGGGTGGTGATAAATAACAGCTTTCCAATATTCAAAAATTTCACAAGGCCAAATATTGAGTGCCGGAGGATGGTGAGGATGGGCCAGGGGCCTCAGGCGATTGTGTTATTGCATTCATGGCACATGCATTGCATGATGGCGGGTCGTGACGTATGGGTCACGGGCGCTCAGGATGGTGTACGGTGGCGGGGCCACGACACTCAGAATGGTGTGTAGTGGCGCGGCCACGCACACTCAGTATGGTGACTGTGGGGTGTACGACCTGCAGCCACTCAGTAGGACCCAGGTTCATGCATTGCACGGTACGGATATTGGCATTATGTGTGACATGACTTTGTTGCGTGTGACACGTTGATTGAGCATGCATCACGTACTTGCGTATTTTTATGTGGAGTGCTTTACCTACCGTATTTACTTTATATTATACATGTTATCTTATATTTATGTGCTATGTGGTTATATCATGTCTATGTGGTATGTGCCTATATCATTTTGGTATGTACGTTTTGTATTGGTTTGAGGCGGGCATCTATTGGGTGATTTCTGTCACTCACCCCTACTTCCCACGTGATCCGGATGAGGACTACGAGCATATCTTTGTTGAGGACGGGACGGACATAGCTGAGTGGGCTGGTTGATAGCTGCAGCTAGGATACGAGGGGAACTCTGCAGCTGATTTTTGTAGTTATCTTTTGGGGATTTTCACAGACTTCTCTACTATTTTTATTGTCAGAATTTCTAATCACGAATGTGATGACGATTATTGGAGTTTAATTTAAGTTATGATTTACGTTTTTGCGAGAAAAATTTCTACGTCATTTCTGGCATGTAAGAGATTTATTCGACACCTTGTATTTTCCTTAGTGAGATACTGCGGGTGCACTGTTCCCGATGCTAGGGCTTGGGAGCGGGGCGCTACAGGTGGTATCAGAACCGAGGCTTTAGATCCGCCTCGGAAACGCAGGATTAACTAGCTCACCTAGACATAAGCTACGATCTTTTCATAAAATGACGAATTTACCTCTAATAAACAAAGAATACTTAAGAGATGATTTTAGACTTAAGCTATGATCGGGTTATGGGAGGTGTGTGCCGATGGCGAGCTTTCTCTGTCTAATTACCGTTTTACCCCGTGTCCAACCCTTTTAACTCGCTATTGACTAATCTGATTTCTTTTCATGAACTGGAATTACAGAAATGCCTCCACGACGTGAGCCAGCTGGAAATAGTGGTGAGAACCACCAGAATCAGGGGATCATCTCCAAGCACTTGAAGATGCCATAGTCACCATGACCAACACCTTGGCACAGTAGCACCAGGTGTTGAACTAGCATGCATCGCCTCCACCATCATCGCACTCGGACCTGAGATGCTTTGACAAGGAGATGCGGAGGAGTGATGGCTCAGCATAACTGACACGCCGATCACTTGGAACCAATTTCGAAATGAGTTTAAGAAGTACTACGTGTTCGACAGTGCGATCTTTTAGCGCATGGCTCTAAATCCACAGCGGAAGCATACATTTAGGATATGATCTTATAAATTAAGTTACGATTTTAACCCTAAGTCACGATCTTAGACATAAGTATCAATTTTTAGTCATAAGCACTGATTATACATTAAGCATATTATTAGAAATAAGACATGACTTTAGAAGTTAAGTGATGATTTTTCCATAAGTTACGATTGTAGACCTAAGGAATGACGATACGAATATCGGCTCTAGAAACTAAATGGTGATCGGAACAGCCGGTGATGACTGAACATAAGTACTGATCTTAGTCATAAACTTGAATATATTCTAAGCATTGAACTTAGAAATAAGTAATGATTTTAGGCGTAAAGAATGATGATACCCGTATCAATTCTAGAAATAAGCCATGACATTAGACCTAAGTGATGATCGGGTAAGGGATATGCCCATGTTCTGAATTATTTGTCTTACTTAAGTGCTGATTAAAATCATTTGTAAATTCATTATATCTGACCCCTGTAAACCCGGTACCACTATGATAAATGAAACGGGTTCATGCCCCTACTTTAAAAGTAGTGTCCGAACGTGACTAAGTCTAAGTTGGGATCGTAGTTCCTAAGCAATGATTTATAGTAGAATGTTAGAGACTAAGAAATGATTTATTAGCGTTGTGATCTGTAGAGTATAGCAAAGAATATCGTATAAAGGGGTTTATAGTTGCGATTAAGATGTTGAATTTTAGAGTATCAAATAAGCCGAATATATTAGTCCTACTAGGGATACTGATTTATAGTGATAAGTGAGAACTACTAAAATAAGTACAGTGGAATGGCGTATTATTACAAATTCGGGTTGAGTGTTGATTCCTAAGAACACATAAGTACTGATGTATCGAGTAGGCTTGAATTGAAATAGAGTAAGCATGAACAAGTAGAGGTGTTTTTTTAGACGATATCTAACTAAATTAGAATTAGCGGTCGAAACAACCAAGTAAGGAGTACAGTGGATCCGTGTGGCGCGGAAGCATGGTGAATTAGAATGACTTAAGTCGATTAATATTTAGTGTGACATGCTAGGATTTGACAATTTAAGTTAAAGATTTATAAGAAACGGTACATATGCGGACTTTTCATTGACATTAAGGGGTGACTTAGAAAATTAATACGAAGCAGTGGACTATTATTTTTCAAGTAGCTAGCTATTTTCATATAAGTACGTACATCAAGATATATTCTATATTTCAAAGGTATTTCAGAAGTTTTTGCTTCTAAATCTTTCAACTACTTTCATTCTTTTTATATAGTATACTGCCTTACAAGGCTATATTCCGTTCCGAATATGCATATCAACATAATGGAATTTCGACTACCCTTGACAAAAATGATATATTTCAAAATATTGATATTTTCGAACAAAGATATATTTATATCTCTTATATTTCTCAAATCTTTGTTTAGAGATATTTATTTTGCTAAAATAATTTTTAAAATTTTTAACTATCGATATTGCAAGCATTTTACCCATTAAAAGCTTCTGAAGTTATGTATCCGCCTGCGATGAATTTATTTTATGAAGCAGAAATAGTTTCAAAATATATATACTTCTTTTGAAAAAGAGATGTATCTTATTCAAATTGTTTTATGAAACTTCACAATTATTGAGTTTTCAATTGATTTATTTTGTGAACAAAATATAGCTTTCAAACTATACATTTCGTTGGAAAGAAAAAGACATCTTGTACAAATCGTTTTGTAAAAAGAAATTCTACGATTGTCGTTTCTCAATTGTTTTAAAGTGGTTTTAACCGTAATACTCTTGTGAATGGGTTATATCGTTATTTTATAAATGGTCAATTGAGACACCGCATTGCGAAAACAAATATATGTCCTTTGGGTTTTGTGTTTACAAAAATTGAATGAATATTATTTTCAAATGTCAAAGCTATATTTTCGAAATTACAGTTACGTAAGAATACTTTAAATAGAAGAACATATGCCCATGCACATACTTACTATGTTAATAATGGCATCTCCGAAAAAAAAAGTAAGACCGTGATCATAGAACTATTTTGTAGGTATAAGAATTGACTTCAAGAATTTGGTTTCATGATAAGGGAGAGTAATGGTTAACATATTGGAGTACTCATTGGGTATTAATTTGATTAATTACCTAGGGGGTGAATCACATGATAAGTTAAGAATACGAAATGTAGATTGCAATGAGTTGAATGATACACGCCAAACAGTGTAACTAAAAGTTTATAAGTTGTAATTATAGATAATTAAGTTAAAAAATGTAGTACACCTAAGAACTGATTTTAGAGGACTGCTGATGACCGCGGATATAAGTACGTTATAAACTTGCGATTGTGTTATGGAACACTAGATGAGGGCAATACTCCTAAGTCGATCTTAAAATTTTAAGAAGATAGGTTACGATCTTAAATAAGCGGAGAATAATGGACTTAGAAACTACCTTGTAGGGTACAAAGAATGATCTTCGAGCCTTAGCCTATGATATGGAAGTCAATGATTAACGTATCACAATAAACGATGGATATTTAGCTTAGTCATTATCCAGGTGAATGGATCAAATAGAACCATACTAAGTCATTGACAAGTTTCGAGGACGAAACTTATTGTAAGGGGAGAGGTATGTTATGCCCCGTGCACGGAGGGTGCAAAAGAAAAAAAAATAAAACAAAGATAAAAATCTTAGGAAACCTAATGTGATTAGGAAAGGGGATAAGATAGATTTTATTGAATTAAATGCAAATCCTAATATGCCTAGGAAGTAAAAGATAAAGTTTAAATCAAATTACAAATTCAAACTAGAATAAGATAACTTGAATATCTTAAGATTTTACCTACCACACAACTATATCTATACACCTACACAACACAATTCCTTCCCATTCATCAAAAATCAAATTGGCCGGCCCTTATTTCTCCCAGGAACGCCACTTCCAGCCGTTCCTTATTCTTCAAAAAAAATCTAAGCTTCACGCCAGCAGCTACCCTAAATTCTTCCAACCTTTAATTTGATTTCTTTATCCCTTGTATTGCAATTTGCAAACAAATGGCCAACCCCACAATATTCATCAAAAGCCAACGGTTATTCACCCAAATATGGAATTCGGCCAACAGCTTTATCCTCCAAAAATGAGCAGCAATTTGGCTATAGCATATAAGGAGAATTCAACCAATTCTTCATACTTCAAAATTCAATAAACGGCAGTCTATTTCTCCAAAGCAATTGTAAAAAAATCAGCCTGCCTATTTTCTTGAAGAAACTGCAGCTCTCTGCCGCCAGTTTTAGGGAGGAAATTCGATCAACTCTTGGTTCATTCAACCCCAATCCTTCGCATAGTACGTATAATCGAGACACTAGGCAAGTATCCTTTCTATATTTACTATGATTTTCTAACGTTATTATGCTATTTTATATCAAATTGGATCATGCATATGTATTTGTGATTTGCATAGTTTGATGTATAAAAAATATATGTAATTGTTGTATTTATGTATCGATTATGCGTATATATGTATAGAATTTGCATAAATGTTGTTGTTTCACCCACTTTGGGGCCGCGGGCAGGGATGCTTAATAAACTAAGATTTCACTTGAACGGCAATAGATGGAATGCTTGAGCAAAGTGAAGAATTGTTTATGGAATACGTTTCTCATTTTCAACTATAATTATAGGCAACAAACAATGTGGGACAAAATGAAAGAAAAGGAAATGAATATACCGAAGCCTTTTTTCCTTTTGTTGCCAAAAGATATTTGCAGGCTGAAGTTTATTTATTGCTTTGCCTAAAGATTCAAAATCCATACATTTGCGAAGAACGTATATATGCAGGATGTAATGGAATCGTTAAATGTGATATGTACTGATATGTGTGTGTAAGACATATAAATTCACGTTTCAGTGAAAGTATGTTGCATAGCAATACTGTGAAACTGATTTGGAAATTCACCCTTACATGGAAAAAAAATAGAAAGATATAAACTAATTATTTTAAGTAAGTCAAATTAACATTTGTTATTAGGTATTGATTTCAATACTAAAATTGTGTAGATTCGAGCCTAGAAGAGAAAGAAGTTAATTCGTCAAAAAGGTAGGTGTCTCTTCCCCCTCAAACGGATATGATTCATGCATGCTTTGATGGTATACTAATGTGTTTCGTCGTTTTACTTGTTTAAGTTGTAAATTTTGTTTCGTTGTTTTTATTTGTTTAAGTTGTAAATTTTGTATATGTTGAAAAGCATGAGATATATTATTTATGGCTGCTATGTGCGTGTATGTGTGTGTGAAATTGGTGGTATGATTGAATCGAAAACAAAATATCCTTAAGAAATGGGGAAAAGGGGGAACTTTTACATTAGGAGTCTTTAAGAAGTTGTGTTTTGGCCTTAGAATAGGTTTCTATAGACTGAAAATAGGAGAAAATGGGAGTTGGGATCGAAAAACAAATCACAGTGCGCGTTGCCACTGGCGTAACATCAAATTAGATAAATAAATAAATAATAAAATTAAAGCATAGAACAGACCGGCCAACGGACCGAGTCGACTGGCCAGCGGATCGGACCGAAGGCGGCCCATTAACCTCTCAAAAAAATGTATCGGGCGTGGCGAATCAGGCCAGGAAAATATAATTAAATACCAATAAGAATTCAAATAAATTCCAGAAAATATAAAAGGTTAAAATTAAATTATTTTCACTTAATTTATGAAGTTTGGTAAATTTAAGTAACTAAAAATTAATAGTAATAAATGGAATTAAGTAAGGGAAACATTGGAGAAATTAGTAGAAAATTCTAGTAAACTAATACAAGCTAAGGAAAAATAAGGGTGGTGATAAATAACAGCTTTCCAATATTCAAAAATTTCACAAGGCCAAATATTGAGTGCCGGAGGATGGTGAGGATGGGCCAGGGGCCTCAGGCGATTGTGTTATTGCATTCATGGCACGTGCATTGCATGATGGCGGGTCGTGACGTACGGGTCACGGGCGCTCAGGATGGTGTACGGTGGCGGGGCCACGACACTCAGAATGGTGTGTAGTGGCGCGGCCACGCACACTCAGTATGGTGACTGTGGGGTGTACGACCTGCAGCCACTCAGTAGGACCCAGGTTCATGCATTGCACGGTACGGATATTGGCATTATGTGTGACATGACTTTGTTGCGTGTGACACGTTGATTGAGCATGCATCACGTACTTGCGTATTTTTATGTGGAGTGCTTTACCTACCGTATTTACTTTATATTATACATGTTATCTTATATTTATGTGCTATGTGGTTATATCATGTCTATGTGGTATGTGCCTATATCATTTTGGTATGTACGTTTTGTATTGGTTTGAGGCGGGCATCTATTGGGTGATTTCTGTCACTCACCCCTACTTCCCACGTGATCCGGATGAGGACTACGAGCATATCTTTGTTGAGGACGGGACGGACATAGCTGAGTGGGCTGGTTGATAGCTGCAGCTAGGATACGAGGGGAACTCTGCAGCTGATTTTTGTAGTTATCTTTTGGGGATTTTCACAGACTTCTCTACTATTTTTATTGTCAGAATTTCTAATCACGAATGTGATGACGATTATTGGAGTTTAATTTAAGTTATGATTTACGTTTTTGCGAGAAAAATTTCTACGTCATTTCTGGCATGTAAGAGATTTATTCGACACCTTGTATTTTCCTTAGTGAGATACTGCGGGTGCACTGTTCCCGATGCTAGGGCTTGGGAGCGGGGCGCTACAGGTGGTATCAGAACCGAGGCTTTAGATCCGCCTCGGAAACGCAGGATTAACTAGCTCACCTAGACATAAGCTACGATCTTTTCATAAAATGACGAATTTACCTCTAATAAACAAAGAATACTTAAGAGATGATTTTAGACTTAAGCTATGATCGGGTTATGGGAGGTGTGTGCCGATGGCGAGCTTTCTTTGTCTAATTACCGTTTTACCCCGTGTCCAACCCTTTTAACTCGCTATTGACTAATCTGATTTCTTTTCATGAACTGGAATTACAGAAATGCCTCCACGACGTGAGCCAGCTGGAAATAGTGGTGAGAACCACCAGAATCAGGGGATCATCTCCAAGCACTTGAAGATGCCATAGTCACCATGACCAACACCTTGGCACAGTAGCACCAGGTGTTGAACTAGCATGCATCGCCTCCACCATCATCGCACTCGGACCTGAGATGCTTTGACAAGGAGATGCGGAGGAGTGATGGCTCAGCATAACTGACACGCCGATCACTTGGAACCAATTTCGAAATGAGTTTAAGAAGTACTACGTGTTCGACAGTGCGATCTTTTAGCGCATGGCTCTAAATCCACAGCGGAAGCATACATTTAGGATATGATCTTATAAATTAAGTTACGATTTTAACCCTAAGTCACGATCTTAGACATAAGTATCAATTTTTAGTCATAAGCACTGATTATACATTAAGCATATTATTAGAAATAAGACATGACTTTAGAAGTTAAGTGATGATTTTGCCATAAGTTACGATTGTAGACCTAAGGAATGACGATACGAATATCGGCTCTAGAAACTAAATGGTGATCGGAACAGCCGGTGATGACTGAACATAAGTACTGATCTTAGTCATAAACTTGAATATATTCTAAGCATTGAACTTAGAAATAAGTAATGATTTTAGGCGTAAAGAATGATGATACCCGTATCAATTCTAGAAATAAGCCATGACATTAGACCTAAGTGATGATCGGGTAAGGGATATGCCCATGTTCTGAATTATTTGTCTTACTTAAGTGCTGATTAAAATCATTTGTAAATTCATTATATCTGACCCCTGTAAACCCGGTACCACTATGATAAATGAAACGGGTTCATGCCCCTACTTTAAAAGTAGTGTCCGAACGTGACTAAGTCTAAGTTGGGATCGTAGTTCCTAAGCAATGATTTATAGTAGAATGTTAGAGACTAAGAAATGATTTATTAGCGTTGTGATCTGTAGAGTATAGCAAAGAATATCGTATAAAGGGGTTTATAGTTGCGATTAAGATGTTGAATTTTAGAGTATCAAATAAGCCGAATATATTAGTCCTACTAGGGATACTGATTTATAGTGATAAGTGAGAACTACTAAAATAAGTACAGTGGAATGGCGTATTATTACAAATTCGGGTTGAGTGTTGATTCCTAAGAACACATAAGTACTGATGTATCGAGTAGGCTTGAATTGAAATAGAGTAAGCATGAACAAGTAGAGGTGTTTTTTTAGACGATATCTAACTAAATTAGAATTAGCGGTCGAAACAACCAAGTAAGGAGTACAGTGGATCCGTGTGGCGCGGAAGCATGGTGAATTAGAATGACTTAAGTCGATTAATATTTAGTGTGACATGCTAGGATTTGACAATTTAAGTTAAAGATTTATAAGAAACGGTACATATGCGGACTTTTCATTGACATTAAGGGGTGACTTAGAAAATTAATACGAAGCAGTGGACTATTATTTTTCAAGTAGCTAGCTATTTTCATATAAGTACGTACATCAAGATATATTCTATATTTCAAAGGTATTTTAGAAGTTTTTGCTTCTAAATCTTTCAACTACTTTCATTCTTTTTATATAGTATACTGCCTTACAAGGCTATATTCCGTTCCGAATATGCATATCAACATAATGGAATTTCGACTACCCTTGACAAAAATGATATATTTCAAAATATTGATATTTTCGAACAAAGATATATTTATATATCTTATATTTCTCAAATCTTTGTTTAGAGATATTTATTTTGCTAAAATAATTTTTTAAATTTTTAACTATCGATATTGCAAGCATTTTACCCATTAAAAGCTTCTGAAGTTATGTATCCGCCTGCGATGAATTTATTTTATGAAGCAGAAATAGTTTCAAAATATATATACTTCTTTTGAAAAAGAGATGTATCTTATTCAAATTGTTTTATGAAACTTCACAATTATTGAGTTTTCAATTGATTTATTTTGTGAACAAAATATAGCTTTCAAACTATACATTTCGTTGGAAAGAAAAAGACATCTTGTACAAATCGTTTTGTAAAAAGAAATTCTACGATTGTCGTTTCTCAATTGTTTTAAAGTGGTTTTAACCGTAATACTCTTGTGAATGGGTTATATCGTTATTTTATAAATGGTCAATTGAGACACCGCATTGCGAAAACAAATATATGTCCTTTGGGTTTTGTGTTTACAAAAATTGAATGAATATTATTTTCAAATGTCAAAGCTATATTTTCGAAATTACAGTTACGTAAGAATACTTTAAATAGAAGAACATATGCCCATGCACATACTTACTATGTTAATAATGGCATCTCCGAAAAAAAAAAAGTAAGACCGTGATCATAGAACTATTTTGTAGGTATAAGAATTGACTTCAAGAATTTGGTTCCATGATAAGGGAGAGTAATGGTTAACATATTGGAGTACTCATTGGGTATTAATTTGATTAATTACCTAGGGGGTGAATCACATGATAAGTTAAGAATACGAAATGTAGATTGCAATGAGTTGAATGATACACGCCAAACAGTGTAACTAAAAGTTTATAAGTTGTAATTATAGATAATTAAGTTAAAAATGTAGTACACCTAAGAACTGATTTTAGAGGACTGCTGATGACCGCGGATATAAGTACGTTATAAACTTGCGATTGTGTTATGGAACACTAGATGAGGGCAATACTCCTAAGTCGATCTTAAAATTTTAAGAAGATAGGTTACGATCTTAAATAAGCGGAGAATAATGGACTTAGAAACTACCTTGTAGGGTACAAAGAATGATCTTCGAGCCTTAGCCTATGATATGGAAGTCAATGATTAACGTATCACAATAAACGATGGATATTTAGCTTAGTCATTATCCAGGTGAATGGATCAAATAGAACCATACTAAGTCATTGACAAGTTTCGAGGACGAAACTTATTGTAAGGGGAGAGGTATGTTATGCCCCGTGCACGGAGGGTGCAAAAGAAAAAAAAATAAAACAAAGATAAAAATCTTAGGAAACCTAATGTGATTAGGAAAGGGGATAAGATAGATTTTATTGAATTAAATGCAAATCCTAATATGCCTAGGAAGTAAAAGATAAAGTTTAAATCAAATTACAAATTCAAACTAGAATAAGATAACTTGAATATCTTAAGATTTTACCTACCACACAACTATATCTATACACCTACAAAACACAATTCCTTCCCATTCATCAAAAATCAAATTGGCCGGCCCTTATTTCTCCCAGGAACGCCACTTCCAGCCGTTCCTTATTCTTCAAAAAAAATCTAAGCTTCACGCCAGCAGCTACCCTAAATTCTTCCAACCTTTAATTTGATTTCTTTATCCCGTGTATTGCAATTTGCAAACAAATGGCCAACCCCACAATATTCATCAAAAGCCAACGGTTATTCACCCAAATATGGAATTCGGCCAACAGCTTTATCCTCCAAAAATGAGCAGCAATTTGGCTATAGCATATAAGGAGAATTCAACCAATTCTTCATACTTCAAAATTCAATAAACGGCAGTCTATTTCTCCAAAGCAATTGTAAAAAAATCAGCCTGCCTATTTTCTTGAAGAAACTGCAGCTCTCTGCCGCCAGTTTTAGGGAGGAAATTCGATCAACTCTTGGTTCATTCAACCCCAATCCTTCGCATAGTACGTATAATCGAGACACTAGGCAAGTATCCTTTCTATATTTACTATGATTTTCTAACGTTATTATGCTATTTTATATCAAATTGGATCATGCATATGTATTTGTGATTTGCATAGTTTGATGTATAAAAAATATATGTAATTGTTGTATTTATGTATCGATTATGCGTATATATGTATAGAATTTGCATAAATGTTGTTGTTTCACCCACTTTGGGGCCGCGGGCAGGGATGCTTAATAAACTAAGATTTCACTTGAACGGCAATAGATGGAATGCTTGAGCAAAGTGAAGAATTGTTTATGGAATACGTTTCTCATTTTCAACTATAATTATAGGCAACAAACAATGTGGGACAAAATGAAAGAAAAGGAAATGAATATACCGAAGCCTTTTTTCCTTTTGTTGCCAAAAGATATTTGCAGGCTGAAGTTTATTTATTGCTTTGCCTAAAGATTCAAAATCCATACATTTGCGAAGAACGTATATATGCAGGATGTAATGGAATTGTTAAATGTGATATGTACTGATATGTGTGTGTAAGACATATAAATTCACGTTTCAGTGAAAGTATGTTGCATAGCAATACTGTGAAACTGATTTGGAAATTCACCCTTACATGGAAAAAAAATAGAAAGATATAAACTAATTATTTTAAGTAAGTCAAATTAACATTTGTTATTAGGTATTGATTTCAATACTAAAATTGTGTAGATTCGAGCCTAGAAGAGAAAGAAGTTAATTCGTCAAAAAGGTAGGTGTCTCTTCCCCCTCAAACGGATATGATTCATGCATGCTTTGATGGTATACTAATGTGTTTCGTCGTTTTACTTGTTTAAGTTGTAAATTTTGTTTCGTTGTTTTTATTTGTTCAAGTTGTAAATTTTGTATATGTTGAAAAGCATGAGATATATTATTTATGGCTGCTATGTGCGTGTATGTGTGTGTGAAATTGGTGGTATGATTGAATCGAAAACAAAATATCCTTAAGAAATGGGGAAAAGGGGGAACTTTTACATTAGGAGTCTTTAAGAAGTTGTGTTTTGGCCTTAGAATAGGTTTCTATAGACTGAAAATAGGAGAAAATGGGAGTTGGGATCGAAAAACAAATCACAGTGCGCGTTGCCACTGGCGTAACATCAAATTAGATAAATAAATAAATAATAAAATTAAAGCATAGAACAGACCGGCCAACGGACCGAGTCGACTGGCCAGCGGATCGGACCGAAGGCGGCCCATTAACCTCTCAAAAAAATGTATCGGGCGTGGCGAATCAGGCCAGGAAAATATAATTAAATACCAATAAGAATTCAAATAAATTCCAGAAAATATAAAAGGTTAAAATTAAATTATTTTCACTTAATTTATGAAGTTTGGTAAATTTAAGTAACTAAAAATTAATAGTAATAAATGGAATTAAGTAAGGGAAACATTGGGAAAATTAGTAGAAAATTCTAGTAAACTAATACAAGCTAAGGAAAAATAAGGGTGGTGATAAATAACAGCTTTCCAATATTCAAAAATTTCACAAGGCCAAATATTGAGTGCCGGAGGATGGTGAGGATGGGCCAGGGGCCTCAGGCGATTGTGTTATTGCATTCATGGCACGTGCATTGCATGATGGCGGGTCGTGACGTACGGGTCACGGGCGCTCAGGATGGTGTACGGTGGCGGGGCCACGACACTCAGAATGGTGTGTAGTGGCGCGGCCACGCACACTCAGTATGGTGACTGTGGGGTGTACGACCTGCAGCCACTCAGTAGGACCCAGGTTCATGCATTGCACGGTACGGATATTGGCATTATGTGTGACATGACTTTGTTGCGTGTGACACGTTGATTGAGCATGCATCACGTACTTGCGTATTTTTATGTGGAGTGCTTTACCTACCGTATTTACTTTATATTATACATGTTATCTTATATTTATGTGCTATGTGGTTATATCATGTCTATGTGGTATGTGCCTATATCATTTTGGTATGTACGTTTTGTATTGGTTTGAGGCGGGCATCTATTGGGTGATTTCTGTCACTCACCCCTACTTCCCACGTGATCCGGATGAGGACTACGAGCATATCTTTGTTGAGGACGGGACGGACATAGCTGAGTGGGCTGGTTGATAGCTGCAGCTAGGATACGAGGGGAACTCTGCAGCTGATTTTTGTAGTTATCTTTTGGGGATTTTCACAGACTTCTCTACTATTTTTATTGTCAGAATTTCTAATCACGAATGTGATGACGATTATTGGAGTTTAATTTAAGTTATGATTTACGTTTTTGCGAGAAAAATTTCTACGTCATTTCTGGCATGTAAGAGATTTATTCGACACCTTGTATTTTCCTTAGTGAGATACTGCGGGTGCACTGTTCCCGATGCTAGGGCTTGGGAGCGGGGCGCTACAGGTGGTATCAGAACCGAGGCTTTAGATCCGCCTCGGAAACGCAGGATTAACTAGCTCACCTAGACATAAGCTACGATCTTTTCATAAAATGACGAATTTACCTCTAATAAACAAAGAATACTTAAGAGATGATTTTAGACTTAAGCTATGATCGGGTTATGGGAGGTGTGTGCCGATGGCGAGCTTTCTCTGTCTAATTACCGTTTTACCCCGTGTCCAACCCTTTTAACTCGCTATTGACTAATCTGATTTCTTTTCATGAACTGGAATTACAGAAATGCCTCCACAACGTAAGCCAGCTGGAAATAGTGGTGAGAACCACCAGAATCAGGGGATCATCTCCAAGCACTTGAAGATGCCATAGTCACCATGGCCAACACCTTGGCACAGTAGCACCAGGTGTTGAACTAGCATGCATCGCCTCCACCATCATCGCACTCGGACCTGAGATGCTTTGACAAGGAGATGCGGAGGAGTGATGGCGCAGCATAACTGACACGCCGATCACTTGGAACCAATTTCGAAATGAGTTTAAGAAGTACTACGTGTTCGACAGTGCGATCTTTTAGCGCATGGCTCTAAATCCACAGCGGAAGCATACATTTAGGATATGATCTTATAAATTAAGTTACGATTTTAACCCTAAGTCACGATCTTAGACATAAGTATCAATTTTTAGTC
This sequence comes from Eustoma russellianum, assembly GCA_036186865.1. Lineage (NCBI taxonomy): Eukaryota > Viridiplantae > Streptophyta > Magnoliopsida > Gentianales > Gentianaceae > Eustoma > Eustoma russellianum. The sequence continues at coordinate 27,525,923 of AP025057.1, forward strand.
ATAAGCACTGATTATACATTAAGCATATTATTAGAAATAAGACATGACTTTAGAAGTTAAGTGATGATTTTGCCATAAGTTACGATTGTAGACCTAAGGAATGACGATACGAATATCGGCTCTAGAAACTAAGTGGTGATCGGAACAGCCGGTGATGACTGAACATAAGTACTGATCTTAGTCATAAACTTGAATATATTCTAAGCATTGAACTTAGAAATAAGTAATGATTTTAGGCGTAAAGAATGATGATACCCGTATCAATTCTAGAAATAAGCCATGACATTAGACCTAAGTGATGATCGGGTAAGGGATATGCCCATGTTCTGAATTATTTGTCTTACTTATGTGCTGATTAAAATCATTTGTAAATTCATTATATCTGACCCCTGCAAACCCGGTACCACTATGATAAATGAAACGGGTTCATGCCCCTACTTTAAAAGTAGTGTCCGAACGTGACTAAGTCTAAGTTGGGATCGTAGTTCATAAGCAATGATTTATAGTAGAATGTTAGAGACTAAGAAATGATTTATTAGCGTTGTGATCTATAGAGTATAGCAAAGAATATCGTATAAAGGGGTTTATAGTTGCGATTAAGATGTTGAATTTTAGAGTATCAAATAAGCCGAATATATTAGTCCTACTAGGGATACTGATTTATAGTGATAAGTGAGAACTGCTAAAATAAGTACAGTGGAATGGCGTATTATTACAAATTCGGGTTGAGTGTTGATTCCTAAGAACACATAAGTACTGATGTATCGAGTAGGCTTGAATTGAAATAGAGTAAGCATGAACAAGTAGAGGTGTTTTTTTAGACGATATCTAACTAAATTAGAATTAGCGGTTGAAACAACCAAGTAAGGAGTACAGTGGATCCGTGTGGCGCGGAAGCATGGTGAATTAGAATGACTTAAGTCGATTAATATTTAGTGTGACATGCTAGGATTTGACAATTTAAGTTAAAGATTTATAAGAAACGGTACATATGCGGACTTTTCATTGACATTAAGGGGTGACTTAGAAAATTAATACGAAGCAGTGGACTATTATTTTTCAAGTAGCTAGCTATTTTCATATAAGTACGTACATCAAGATATATTCTATATTTCAAAGGTATTTTAGAAGTTTTTGCTTCTAAATCTTTCAACTACTTTCATTCTTTTTATATAGTATACTGCCTTACAAGGCTATATTCCGTTCCGAATATGCATATCAACATAATGGAATTTCGACTACCCTTGACAAAAATGATATATTTCAAAATATTGATATTTTCGAACAAAGATATATTTATATATCTTATATTTCTCAAATCTTTGTTTAGAGATATTTATTTTGCTAAAATAATTTTTTAAATTTTTAACTATCGATATTGCAAGCATTTTACCCATTAAAAGCTTCTGAAGTTATGTATCCGCCTGCGATGAATTTATTTTATGAAGCAGAAATAGTTTCAAAATATATATACTTCTTTTGAAAAAGAGATGTATCTTATTCAAATTGTTTTATGAAACTTCACAATTATTGAGTTTTCAATTGATTTATTTTGTGAACAAAATATAGCTTTCAAACTATACATTTCGTTGGAAAGAAAAAGACATCTTGTACAAATCGTTTTGTAAAAAGAAATTCTACGATTGTCGTTTCTCAATTGTTTTAAAGTGGTTTTAACCGTAATACTCTTGTGAATGGGTTATATCGTTATTTTATAAATGGTCAATTGAGACACCGCATTGCGAAAACAAATATATGTCCTTTGGGTTTTGTGTTTACAAAAATTGAATGAATATTATTTTCAAATGTCAAAGCTATATTTTCGAAATTACAGTTACGTAAGAATACTTTAAATAGAAGAACATATGCCCATGCACATACTTACTATGTTAATAATGGCATCTCCGAAAAAAAAAAGTAAGACCGTGATCATAGAACTATTTTGTAGGTATAAGAATTGACTTCAAGAATTTGGTTCCATGATAAGGGAGAGTAATGGTTAACATATTGGAGTACTCATTGGGTATTAATTTGATTAATTACCTAGGGGGTGAATCACATGATAAGTTAAGAATACGAAATGTAGATTGCAATGAGTTGAATGATACACGCCAAACAGTGTAACTAAAAGTTTATAAGTTGTAATTATAGATAATTAAGTTAAAAATGTAGTACACCTAAGAACTGATTTTAGAGGACTGCTGATGACCGCGGATATAAGTACGTTATAAACTTGCGATTGTGTTATGGAACACTAGATGAGGGCAATACTCCTAAGTCGATCTTAAAATTTTAAGAAGATAGGTTACGATCTTAAATAAGCGGAGAATAATGGACTTAGAAACTACCTTGTAGGGTACAAAGAATGATCTTCGAGCCTTAGCCTATGATATGGAAGTCAATGATTAACGTATCACAATAAACGATGGATATTTAGCTTAGTCATTATCCAGGTGAATGGATCAAATAGAACCATACTAAGTCATTGACAAGTTTCGAGGACGAAACTTATTGTAAGGGGAGAGGTATGTTATGCCCCGTGCACGGAGGGTGCAAAAGAAAAAAAAATAAAACAAAGATAAAAATCTTAGGAAACCTAATGTGATTAGGAAAGGGGATAAGATAGATTTTATTGAATTAAATGCAAATCCTAATATGCCTAGGAAGTAAAAGATAAAGTTTAAATCAAATTACAAATTCAAACTAGAATAAGATAACTTGAATATCTTAAGATTTTACCTACCACACAACTATATCTATACACCTACAAAACACAATTCCTTCCCATTCATCAAAAATCAAATTGGCCGGCCCTTATTTCTCCCAGGAACGCCACTTCCAGCCGTTCCTTATTCTTCAAAAAAAATCTAAGCTTCACGCCAGCAGCTACCCTAAATTCTTCCAACCTTTAATTTGATTTCTTTATCCCGTGTATTGCAATTTGCAAACAAATGGCCAACCCCACAATATTCATCAAAAGCCAACGGTTATTCACCCAAATATGGAATTCGGCCAACAGCTTTATCCTCCAAAAATGAGCAGCAATTTGGCTATAGCATATAAGGAGAATTCAACCAATTCTTCATACTTCAAAATTCAATAAACGGCAGTCTATTTCTCCAAAGCAATTGTAAAAAAATCAGCCTGCCTATTTTCTTGAAGAAACTGCAGCTCTCTGCCGCCAGTTTTAGGGAGGAAATTCGATCAACTCTTGGTTCATTCAACCCCAATCCTTCGCATAGTACGTATAATCGAGACACTAGGCAAGTATCCTTTCTATATTTACTATGATTTTCTAACGTTATTATGCTATTTTATATCAAATTGGATCATGCATATGTATTTGTGATTTGCATAGTTTGATGTATAAAAAATATATGTAATTGTTGTATTTATGTATCGATTATGCGTATATATGTATAGAATTTGCATAAATGTTGTTGTTTCACCCACTTTGGGGCCGCGGGCAGGGATGCTTAATAAACTAAGATTTCACTTGAACGGCAATAGATGGAATGCTTGAGCAAAGTGAAGAATTGTTTATGGAATACGTTTCTCATTTTCAACTATAATTATAGGCAACAAACAATGTGGGACAAAATGAAAGAAAAGGAAATGAATATACCGAAGCCTTTTTTCCTTTTGTTGCCAAAAGATATTTGCAGGCTGAAGTTTATTTATTGCTTTGCCTAAAGATTCAAAATCCATACATTTGCGAAGAACGTATATATGCAGGATGTAATGGAATTGTTAAATGTGATATGTACTGATATGTGTGTGTAAGACATATAAATTCACGTTTCAGTGAAAGTATGTTGCATAGCAATACTGTGAAACTGATTTGGAAATTCACCCTTACATGGAAAAAAAATAGAAAGATATAAACTAATTATTTTAAGTAAGTCAAATTAACATTTGTTATTAGGTATTGATTTCAATACTAAAATTGTGTAGATTCGAGCCTAGAAGAGAAAGAAGTTAATTCGTCAAAAAGGTAGGTGTCTCTTCCCCCTCAAACGGATATGATTCATGCATGCTTTGATGGTATACTAATGTGTTTCGTCGTTTTACTTGTTTAAGTTGTAAATTTTGTTTCGTTGTTTTTATTTGTTCAAGTTGTAAATTTTGTATATGTTGAAAAGCATGAGATATATTATTTATGGCTGCTATGTGCGTGTATGTGTGTGTGAAATTGGTGGTATGATTGAATCGAAAACAAAATATCCTTAAGAAATGGGGAAAAGGGGGAACTTTTACATTAGGAGTCTTTAAGAAGTTGTGTTTTGGCCTTAGAATAGGTTTCTATAGACTGAAAATAGGAGAAAATGGGAGTTGGGATCGAAAAACAAATCACAGTGCGCGTTGCCACTGGCGTAACATCAAATTAGATAAATAAATAAATAATAAAATTAAAGCATAGAACAGACCGGCCAACGGACCGAGTCGACTGGCCAGCGGATCGGACCGAAGGCGGCCCATTAACCTCTCAAAAAAATGTATCGGGCGTGGCGAATCAGGCCAGGAAAATATAATTAAATACCAATAAGAATTCAAATAAATTTCAGAAAATATAAAAGGTTAAAATTAAATTATTTTCACTTAATTTATGAAGTTTGGTAAATTTAAGTAACTAAAAATTAATAGTAATAAATGGAATTAAGTAAGGGAAACATTGGGGAAATTAGTAGAAAGTTCTAGTAAACTAATACAAGCTAAGGAAAAATAAGGGTGGTGATAAATAACAGCTTTCCAATATTCAAAAATTTCACAAGGCCAAATATTGAGTGACGGAGGATGGTGAGGATGGGCCAGGGGCCTCAGACGATTGTGTTATTGCATTCATGGCACGTGTATTGCATGATGGCGGGTCGTGACGTACGGGTCACGGGCGCTCAGGATGGTGTACGGTGGCGGGGTCACGACACTCAGAATGGTGTGTAGTGGCGCGGCCACGCACACTCAGTATGGTGACTGTGGGGTGTACGACCTGCAGCCACTCAGGAGGTCCCGGGTTCATGCATTGCACGGTATGGATATTGGCATTATGTGTGACATGACTTTGTTGCGTGTGACACGTTGATTGAGCATGCATCACGTACTTGCGTATTTTTATGTGGAGTGCTTTACCTACCGTATTTACTTTGTATTATACATGTTATCTTATATTTATGTGCTATGTGGTTATATCATGTCTATGTGGTATGTGGCTATATCATTTCGGTATGTACGTTTTGTATTGGTTTGAGGCGGACATCTATTGAGTGATTTCTGTTACTCACCCCTACTTCCCAGGTGATCCGGATGAGGACTACGAGCATATCTTTGTTGAGGACGGGACGGACATAGCTGAGTGGGCTGGTTGATAGATGCAGCTAGGATACGAGGGGAACTCTGCAGCTGATTTTCGTAGTTATCTTTTGGTGATTTTCACAGACTTCTCTACTACTTTTATTATCAGAATTTCTAATCACGAATGTGATGACGATTATTGGAGTTTAATTTAAGTTATGATTTATGTTTCTGCGAGAAAAATTTCTACGCCATTTCTGACATGTAAGAGATTTATTCGACGCCTTGCATTTTCCTTAGTGAGATACGGCGGGTACACTGTTCCCGATGCTAGAACTTGGGAGCGGAGCGATACATCAGGTGATCTGATTCCACTTAAAGTAGGCAGTTGATTAATTGAATTTCAATTTTCTGTAAAGGAAGGTGGACGGCAGCGGCATTATTTGATTTGTCTCTGCACAGCCGGATAACCTCCCAGATGCAACCACCAACAGGGCCGCGCCAGTGATACGCTGCCGGAAACATAGAAGTCGGCTAGGAGCCGCCATGAAGGAGATGAACCGAAAGGCCGGGCGGAGATGATGCCGCCAAGAAAAGAAATAAGGCGGTGATGATGCCGCCAAACCAACAAAAAGCGAGAAAACACGGGCAAAGAATTAGGAAGAGAGAATCACCTAACCGACGTGTTCTGATACATGTAAATATTTACCTTATAAATCTATTCATTTTATTAATAGAAGATTGAACTTGTATATTTATATCATGAGTATTCATATGGTGAGTGTATAGTGTACAACAACACAATACCCAATGCAGCACTCTCTCACAATAACTTTCCGGTACCTCCTGGATCCATTCTAGAAAAGTAATATTCATTGTCAGCATTTTCACTAATGAAATGCTCTTTTTCAAGGACTCGAGTGAAGCTTAGCTCAGGAACTTAGTTAACCTGTTCTATTGTAAATTTGGACAAGCCTTTTGCTCCAAAAGGAACTTTAAAGTTTGCTAATCTGTCTCTATGACAAAAGGCTTTCCTGCTAAGTAATGTTTTTCACTTTTCACGGTGTCAAAATGATAGTGATGCTGGTTAAACTACAGATCGAATTCCTCCCCTCCTTGCATTTATCGCAACTACAAAAGATTTGCTACTGTCTGGTAAAGCAAGCAATAGGCCTAAGCTGATAGCTTGCTTGAGATGTTGGAATGAGTTTTCAGCTTCAGGACTCCATCCAATTCCCTCGACTTTCATCAACTTTGCTAGTGATTTAGCTATTACAATACCATTTGATTAAGAAACCCGCCAAACCAAAGAACCCCCTTCGCTTGGTTATCGTGGCAAGCTTTCTCCACTTCTGCATTGTATAATTTTTTTCAAGGAGTAGCTTGTATGTACCCTCCTTGAACAATGGGCCAAGTCATTCTACCTTTTCTTGTGCACATAAGCAATTGCTCGTTTTATCACAGAACTAATTTCGAAAATAGCTCCTCGTATCTTGATTATGCATCGAGTTATCATCAAAGAAGATGCGTATTAACTTCCAAGAATATGGGTTGAACATCTCATTCGTGTTCTTTGGTTTGGAAAGGTAGGAGGGGCATCAGCCCAAAGGTGGCATAACTTAAACTCACAGGGTGTCGTCTTTTGATTCGCTTATTATGGTATTCAGTTTTCTAAAAAAAGGTGATGCTTATAATGCTTTAATTTGGAGGGCTGAGTTCTTTGTTTAAGCTCAATGTGATGCTGGAAGTTTTGTCTGAAGGCAATCGGTTGGCTCTGGTTCCGACCAAAATGGGTTAAATTCTGGTGGGTTTGCAATGGCCTTTGCTGTCTCCTGCCTTTGTACCATATTCCACATACCAAGCAACCCATAAGCACCACTTCTCCCAGAAACTTAAATTGTACCGTTCTCCTGCACCAGCAATTCCTCAACTTTATTTGATCACATCCTTGTCAAGAATGATTCCATGCTTTTGAATTCAAAGACCACAGGGCTGCAAGTTTTTATCCATTTTACTATTGACACATGCCACCAGGGGCGGAGGGAAGGGGGGCCTGGGGGCAACGTCGACGAAAAAAATTATATAGATAAGTAGGTGTAGTTGTATTTTTGGCCATTCAGTTCAAAGTGTGCCCCTCCTTTGACATAACACTAACTCTCTGTTACGTGGTCACATAGTGTTTAACGTTCGGTAATTCTCTGCTAAGTGACTAAAATGTGTCTAAAACTTACCAAAATACGAGGATGACAAGAAATCAGATATCCAAAATACGGCATCGAGTTTGATTGATAAGATAGACTCTTGAGTTTGTATTTGTTGGAAAGTTTATGTTGAAAATTTTAGGAATGACAAGTACACTTTCTAAGATTCTACAAGTGAGAGATCAAAACATAGGGTGTGCTCTTAATATGATCAACGGGGTAAAAAAGAGCTTACAAGAATTTAGAGAGGTTGGTTGGGATACTTTGTTGAAAGAAATCTTTGAGTTTTGTGAAATACATGAAATTGATGTGCCTAATATGGAGGATGTTGTTATTGGCCGGTCTAGAAAAAAGCATAAAAATGGTGAACTGATGACATGCTTTCATCACTTTCGTGCAGAAATCTTCATTAATGTACTTCATTTATCTTTATTGTGTTGATATATATGACATTGATGATTAATTTGTCTATATTGCAATTAATTTTTATTCATATAAATTCTTAGGTGATTGACGTTATTGCTATGGAAATGGATGAACATTTCACAAAGACAAACACGGATTTACTTAGATGTGTAATGTGTCTTGATCCTTCAAATTCTTTTGCGAACTTTAATCATGGTCAATTGTTGCATCTTGGTGAGTTATATCCAGATGACTTCACTTCCTTGGAACGAATGGAGCTTGACCATCAACTTGACAATTACATTGTCGATATGAAATCAAATGAAGTATTATCTAATATAAATAATCTTGGAGATCTTGCAAAGAAGATGATGAAGAAAATAGTCACAATTACTTTCCTTTAGTATATCGACTTATCGAGTTAGCGTTGATCTTACCAGTTGGAACGGCTAGTCTTGAAAGAACTTTTTCTGCAATGAATATCGTCAAGACTGATCTACGCAACCGGTTGGAGGATGACATACTATCGGATTGTTTATTATGTTACTTTGAGCATGAAATTTTTAGCACTATTGAAGATGAAGATATTATGTAACAATTTCAATCAATGTCATCTCGAAGAACCTTTTTGCGTATCTTGGTAACTCCTTCTCGTCCTACAATAGGCAAATAAAAGGTATGTCTTGATGCATATTGCTATATTCATTTAATAATTATGATCCGCATATTGTTTGTTGTGTACTTTTTTTGTACATTGGTTAATAGATTTGTTTTCTTTTACGTATTTTATGTTATAATAAAAAAATATGTCTAGAAGATTTTGTCGGTTTTTCCGGTCCGAAGCAATGACCGGTGGTATTCCTGTGGCGAAACCTATCAGTGCCCCCAAGAAAAGACTTCTGGCTCGCCACAACCTTCCATTTTACCAACCTAGCATCATAACATCCTCTTTCCTGGACTCTTCCCTCAGGTCAATACTGAATATCAACTCCCACCTCTTCCCTTTTTTCTCCATTAGTCAACAAGTACAAAAAAGAGTTGTTATATCTACAATGATGTCCTAAGAACTCTCATCACACCTTTAACATATTCTTTAGCCTTCACCTGAAATTCTCAAGTATTTGTTGGCGTCTTAATCCTCTAACCGCCAAGGGAGGGTGAAAAAGAACCCGACTACCCAGAAATTTTAATCTTCTCACCGCCAAGGGAGGGTGAAAAGACGATACGTGACATTAAAAGAAATGGTGAAACTAGGTGAAAGATGACCAACAAAGAGGATGTGAAAGTAGATAGATGACATGTGACGAACGGTAATGTATTCGGTAAGGAGGAAGAGAGTGAAGGGATCTGACTTCTTAGTTGTCCACCTCCTTCACCATTTTGTTTCTCAGTAACATTACCATGAATATGAGAGACCTTGGAAACACATGTAGCAACCCTATAAGGCACCTCTACCTTCATCAACTTCTGAATCATAAACAGCCTTTGAAGCGAATCAAAATTTTTGGTTCAATTAAATGTAATATAACAATTACCGACATATATAATACAATTTATTGAATCTGATGTAGATTTTAATTTATGTAATGCATTTTTTGTTATAAATTCATTGAGTTCTACTCTTATTAATATGCACCAACGTTATTTCTTTTATTGTTCGACAAGTAGGAGAATTGGTTAAGGATGTTTACTTCGCTTCCGTCTCACTTGTAGGTGTAATTTATCGCTCATTTCTTGTTGGCCCTAAACGAGCATGCCAAAAATGGAAGGAAAGAGCAGTCAGCTAAAAGGAAGCCAATAGTAATCAGCTATTCCTTATGGTCATCATTTAAATGTATTTTCTTACTATTGTATAATATGTAATAATGTATATATTATACAGTATATTGAATACTAATCTTGTGAGGACTTACGCACGGACTCACACAAAGTCTCTCGCAAATCAAGTCTTCGGTCTAGCAGCAGTAAAACATCAACACTATGCGTGTCCTTATAATCGAACTCTTGATCTCTTAAAGCAAAATAACCGATTGTTCAAAAGGCAACGCACTATAAATTAAGCTTCTTGGTTCTCACAATATTTCTGCTAGTGTACTTGTTTCCCTGTTTGACAACGCCTATCGAGTTACTTCTTTTGTTTGTTCAAGCGTGCTAAAATTTGTACCAGCTGACTTTGCATAACCAAAATTTCTACATCAAAGGAAAATATCAGATGAGAAAAAGGAAGACAGAGAACTGAAGTATTTACATATGGCTGGGTTTAGGGTTTAAGGTTTAGGGTTTAGGCTGCGCACCCCTTCTTGATTTACTCCCAACCTCTCTACCACCCTCCAACCCCCCCTCCCACCCCCAAAAAACCAAAACTAAAACCAAAACATACAAGAACCTTCAACTTGTCCAGCACAAGAGTGAACTAAGTGGATCGTGTTAGTGAAATAGTACACCAACCAAACCATCAAACCAAAGAAAGAAGGCCGGCACTTGCTTTAACAAAAAGCTCTTTTAATAATTGAGCTGCAAAGTTCCAAATATTCATATCATACAAATTTTCGTTATTTTACACTTTTTCCTTTCAACTTTTGTGTGGTTGCACTGAACTGTCAGCCCACTATTCATATTAAAAATAGCAATCCTCCCACTTCAATTTCGAAGAATCCATCTCAGATATCTCAACACTCAAATATTGCAGCCATGGGACTGTTAGCCAGCTCCTGCAAGTTAAAAGGGAACCACTTAGTTTTATGGAAAAACCATCTAGTATTCAAAATTCTGTGGTGGAACAGGACAGCTTATAAATTAGTAGTTTGTCAACGTGGATCTTAGGCAGAAACCAGGCCTGGAATCGTGAATCTGAGCTTTATTGGTCAGTGAATGAAAGAACAACAGGAAACAGTACACAAAGTTAAGGGAGATGAATATGAAGCTCAAGAAGATTACAGAAGCCAAATTTCAAAAGGGATGTATCCAAATCTTGAGAACCATAGATACCACCCGAAAAGCAATAGATGCTACGTGTGAGTGCATCGCCATAAGTACAGACTATATTTCCTCCAACGCAGGAAAAGTGACATCTGAATACAAGGACCGTGAATCTTCCTTTTTTTTTTGTGGTAAATAAACTTTCATAAAGGTAGCAAATTTTCGCGTGCGGAAAGGAACAACATTGCCAGTACCTCTCATGGATGACAAGCAAACATGTGGGTATGGACCATATAACACATAAACAATGACGCTAACACTAATTCAGAATCTTTGGAATGATAAATAGCAGGCAGCAACTGCCTATTATTTATGATACTTCGTACAAAACATTAAAAGGCATATTATGGTTGAGAAGCTGCAAGTTCATTCACTTTCTCTTGACCTAAATTTTTGCAATTTACAAATTAGATAGGGCATATATAAGAAGCCAACTAGGGGAGATAAAAGCAAACAAGTCTACGTATTGCCCAAAGTTACAAGCTGTATGGCAGTTAAAAAAAAAGAATACACTATTCTAAATTTGTAACAACTATTCAACTTATGTTACTTAGTACACTTCAGCTATTGAATATTCTATAGCTTAAATAAAGGTGAATAGCATGGTAGCCTACAATATATCCAGAAGAAAATGACTGCTATGTATGTATTGGCAATCAACCATCTAAAAGATTTTCTGATTTTGAGCTACAAAATCGATGTGATAGTAAAATTTCCAGCGTACCTCATGACTCGATCTTGATCCAGGAGATTTAGCTTGCTGTTAACTTGAGTAGAATAGAAAAGGCACTGCAAGGGTGAAGACACCAATTTTCAGAGTAGAGTTTAACTAATAACTGTGTAACTTAAATGCATGATTGGCAATCAAAAAGCAATATCCTCCCTTTTTTTTTGGTAAGGCAAAAAAAAAAAACAGACACAAGGATGGTAGGATTATGACTACGACTCGGAAAAAAAGCAAAAAAATAAATAAATAAACAAAATAAATAAAGCGCAAGAGAAATAATTGATCCACATAGCCAACCTCACATAGCGGGAAAAGGCTTGAATGTTGTTGTTGTAAGCCAAAAAAACAATATTCAATCTCCATTATAAAAGGTTCCAAGGATAATGTGAACAAGTTGTCAAGTGGTAGTTTATCAACACTTCGTAAATGACTTCGTCAGACAATCATAAATCAGCAGCACGAGAACCCATCATTAGAGTCATCTAAACAAATAGTGCAAGTTACTATGAACCTAACCTACCTGAATCTCCTGAGAAATACATACTGGAAAAAGCAAATTGCATTTAAACGCCTGAAAAGGTATATGCAAGTTACTTCTTGTGCATGCACGGAATCTAAACTGAGCTGTTGTAACAATTGTGAACACATGCGAAGTCCTCCTCCCTTTATTTATGCAGCTGTATAGGGTATGGATTAGTTGCTTTTCAGAAGGCTGAGCACCACAGTAGCATTCTTCTATTTATTTAAGGAAGTAGATGCGTGGGATGAGGTTTTTCTAGTTCATTCTAAACCGTCCTTGATAGACTAGTATGTGTACAAAATTTTTGCATTTAAATTGCACTCTACCAAAACAAGCTACAAGTTCAACACTAAGGCACTAAATTAGCCAGAGGTGTAAACAAAAAACTTTTGTAATGCCTCAACTTAAACAGCTAGCTCCCAGATTCTGCCTACGATGAGGAATTGAAACTTGATCTATATATTTACAACCAAAAAAAAAACTTGATCTATATATGTATTTACAAAAAAGATAAAAAGAAACTTGATCTATATATGCTCAAAGGCACATGAGATCCCAAAGATGAGCTACTGATAAAAGTAACTATAACGTTCAAACAGGCAGCTGTAGAATAAAAAAGGAATTGTAACACAAGAAATAGCTAGGTCCAATGTCCTCATGCACATGCTGATATTTCAGTTCTAGTTACCAGTCAAAAGAGACCAGCAGCTTACCCACAAGAAAAACAGCTAGCAAAAAAACAAGCACGAAGCGTGGAGAACAAGTGAATGACATCATAGGATAGTAATGTGACTGTCTTCGGATTCCAGCCAAATGTCCAAAGGCCTGCAAAGCATAAACAAACACTTGTTTATATAGCATTGAGACAAGCCTATTAAAACAATTATCCTTTTATGATCAAAGAAAACACAGTGCTTAGATGGCATCAGCGCCAAGGATTTCAGATTGATGGCTGGAGATGTAAAATTAAGAGCTTATCTCTTCTTTCTCAAAATCAATTCTAATGGAATAATCGGTGAACAGAAAATAAAAAGCAACCTGATTAATCGGATGGGTCCTTCTCAAACTAGAGTAGTTCAAAGCTCCAGCCTTTGACTGAAGGGAGTCGGCTTGTTTAAACATCCAAAAATGTGATTTAAGACCCTTCTCTTTGGGTGTGGATTCAATGTCTCGTGTTGGTGTTTCCTCTTGCCTGACTCTATCATCAATGACAATCTCGAGCATACTTACATCTGGTAAACTTCTTGTCCTCTCATTGTCGACCAGTATATAAGTCTGAGAATTGACATCCCTAGTACCAGGACTAGGTTTTGAATCTAGGCTTGTCAAAAAGCCAGCATCTGTATCACTTGAAATATTTTCCGAACTGGATGAATTCATGTTCTCACCTTCTCTACCAAATTTCATATTAGGATTTAAATGCTTTCTCGTACTACCATTTAGCTGAAAACCCGACATGCGTACTTTTTGCTCGATGTCTCCATCATTGATAGTAGGAGAGCTCCCAGCACGACCAGATAGAAAAAGAGCTAAGTCATCACGTTCTTGTTTATCTAAGTTCACCCATCGTAAGGGTTGTTTACCATCCACGGCAAACGATTCCTGCAATGCTTCTTCAACTCGGAAAATTTGCTCCTCGATGACAGAAATAAATTGTCTGTGTCTGGTCATTGTCACTTCGTCAGCATTTCTTCGGTAGCTAAGCCTAACTGCCCTTCCAAACTCTTCCAACTAATCAAGCAAATAAAGTGAAAACGGGAAGGTTATCATAACCATCACAGTCTGTCAAAGACTTCTTAAAGTAGCATAATCAAAAGAATGTTACATTGAAAAACAACCAATGCATACATACATACATACATACATACACATATGTACATACATATCAACAACGAACGGTTTTCTCAGAGAGATAAGGAAAACTTCCAATTTTCATATAATCGCAGAAAATCAAGATATGTTGCAGGAATTAGGCGAACCTGCCATTTTGCAGTGCCCAAAGCCATTTGAAGTTCCCTGGAAAGTTCATCCCAATACTGAGGCCTTGAAATTTCTTTTCTTTCCCTCTGCCATGTTCTGAAAGCCGATTCCATTCTGAGCAAAGAAGAAATATAATTTTAAAGAAATAATAAAAATGAATAAATGGAATAGACCCAGAAGAACTACAGAATGATATCCCCTAATGAAACATAAGACCTTCTAATTTGGCAAAGCGTAAAAGAAATACACAAATTTCACAATCTGAAAGATGGTAAGTATAGTTGTGAAAGCACAGCAACAATCAACATGCACACCTAATCTTCCAAACTCAGCCAAAAATTCAGCAACAATTACATGAAAGATTAGCTGGAAAAGAGATAATAACCCATATAATAGTAACCAAAAAAGATTAGAACTTTACAATAAGAAAAGAGATCGAGTGGTTAAACTCACATATCAGCTGATCTTTGAACCTCCTCAGCCGCAAGGAAAAAAGTATCCTTTTGCCATAAATCAAAACTATTAGCTACCAGCATCTTTTCTTCAAACCCTTAATTCTTCCTTTTTTCCACCAAATAAATAGCAATAACTGCCTTTTTTTTAGGCAAATGGAATTAAGGGTTTCTATACATGTGTAGAAATATAAATGATAAACCTTGTATAAGTTGCCTTTGATATGGTAGTGAGATGTGATCTCTCTTCTCTCCACTTTGCCAGGAAGAAGCAAACAAGGAAGAGAGAGAAATGAAGCAAAGGCAACCGAAAGAGAGAAAAACGTAGAAGCGTGATCTTTCCTGTATTCTCTTCTGCTTTGTCTACTTTTCTGTCCTCATTTCTTTCCTTTTTAATATTTGGCAAAAGATTTCGGGATTTTGTCTCATAAATGATTATTTCCTTTTTTTTTCCTTTACCCAAAAAAAGAAAATTCATTTCAAGCCTGTTTTTTTAAAGCAAATAGTGAAATTCCTCCTTCCGGAAGTTTTACCGTCCCAGTTTCAAAAAGCATGTCTGAAAGATGCAAATCAGAAACCAACAGACTTTTAAATTAGATAAGATCTTACGCAGTTATTCATATAAGGTGTCCCTACAAACCAGGTATTCTGCTTCATGTTTCTTTTTCTTATTTTTCTTTTTCGCCCTTTTTAATTATGGATAATGTTATTGTTGTTTCTAATACATTAATATGGTTGTGTACATCTGACCCTTCTATATCTCATTATAGACGAAAGTTTTTAAGATAATGAGTAATGTTTTTCTTTCTAGGTCAAAGTCCGACCATCAGTTGGTTTTTTTCCCCCAAAACCAATATATATATCATCTTACCTTCTACTATGTATTGCCTTGAACATATTGTTACTTTATAAAAAAAATGTTTTTGATAGTTGAATTCTCATACTATAGGTTATTATTGTCGTAACGACGTCAATCCACCTAAGAGAGAGGTCCTTGCAATTGTCTGGTATGATGAAGTTACTTTGGGTTTTTCCACCTTGTCATCGTTATTCTAAAAATCATTAGTTATCGCTGATATAGACCATTTATATCTATGCTTGTATATTCTGTCATACATTTTCTGCTTTCTAATATAGCATTAGGTCTTTGTAATTGTAATAAATACATGAAGAAGAGACAAAATTTTGATTAAAGATATAATGGTTACATTATAATAAATACTTTAACAATTATACTAAATATGGTAATAATTTTGGAAGAAAATAATTATTTATTCTTTGAGAATTTCTTAACTTAAAGATATGATTGTTTTACCTCAAATACAATTATTGATATGGTTGCGGTTGAGAAAAGAATCAGTTTTGATTGAAGAAAATGTAAGTGAATTACTTCTTTCATCTTAAATGGTGAGTTATTAATGGGTTTTTAACTTGTGAAGGAGAACATAATTTCATGTATGATGGTTAAGCTCTTATTTTTGTCCTTTATTCTATAGTTATTCAGTATTTAATGTGTTTTATGCGTTTAATATTAATAAAAAATAATTTAAGAAAATCACATAATTTATGATGCATTAAAATAGCACATAGACAAGTTGTTGAACCTACTAAAAATGAAAAAGTGACTAGGAACAAGCATGAATGATGTACACGAATCTTTTCATACGTATACTATATGCAATTAAAATGTATCAGTTGTCTAATGACACAATGGTCCTAAAATACAGTAACAACACATATTTAATATATTCTACTGACATCAAAAGTTATCGTTAAGGTCTGGGGAGGGTGAGAGGCAGGCAAACAATACCTACATCCCAAAAGGTAAAAAGTTTGCTTCGAGTGAGACCCGCGGCTTTATATGTACGCATATATATGACACAATAATATGTATATGGTGTGCTATTGTGTCAGTGGAGGAATTTAGTAAATACTAATAAAAAGTTTCTCATATTAAAATAGCACTAATCGTGTATATACACAAATAATACAACAAAAAAACATAAATAAAGAATGTAAAATCAACCCAAAGGGTAGGCAATGACCCTAAAATAAATAATGTAAATGAGATAGAGCGAAGGTGCTCCCACTTTTTCTTTTTCTCTTTTAAAGGTTATGTAAATTAATGGTTTGTTGATTGATTATAATTGTCCACGAGTTTTCTATGGAGTAATATTTATTGTTGGCAATATCAACCCGAATTTTCTATGTAATATATGGTTTGTTGATTGATTATAATTGTCTACGAGTTTTCTATGGAAGAATCTTTATGGAGGAATCTTTATTCGGCTGACATCTAGCATCCAATGGGACACATCAATTATAAAAATTCATACATTTTGTTCCAAATAGATAGTCTATTCATACGAATAAATTATTAACAAGACATCGTTTAATGTTATGTTTAGTCATTAAAAATATGTTCAAATGTTAATTTTATCTTTTGATGTATTGGTTGGTTGTAACTAACTAATTGTCTTTATTAGTTGTTCATAATATTTTTTAAAGTAAATATAATTTGATATATTTATTATGAAAAGTAAACAGTGAGTATGAATTTTGAGACGGAGGGAATAGTTATTAGGTTGTATTTGTCTTTCATTATTACTGTCCAAGTCAATATATTTCTAAAAGAAGTTTTAATTTTTTTAATATAATTGCGGTAAAGAAATAGCATTAATGACAATGTTATAGCATTAAAGACAATGTTTGCAGTGTCGATTATCTTATATTATAATACATATTATAAAAATTAAGTAAATAGAATATTGAATATTTATACTAACTTTATCGATAAATTTATAATACTAAAATTTATAAGGTTAGATTATTTTAAAACAAATACAAGCCAAGAATAACTTATCAGATAAATTCAATCATAATTATAACCTTCTGGGCAACGAATTCTTAGACATCCCCCCCTCTCTTGTCCGACGTCAGGGTTACTTTTTTTTTTTTATATAGTTTCAGATTTTATAATGACAGATACACAATTATTTAATAATGTTTTTTGTGACTAAGTAATAAAAGAGACAAGAAGCATTTCCATTACATTATTGTGTAATATTATATGACGATTCAAATACAATGGCTGTGATAATTTCTGTTAAAAGATCTCTAATTCATGTCTTATTTTTTGCTTTACCTAAAGTTGAATAGGATAATTATCATGGTATTACGTTTGCCTTTACCTTATCTTCCATAAACGAATCTGAAGAAAAAAAAAAGAAAGAAAAGGCGAATAAAAATTGATTTTTAAACGAAGCCATTAGTCCACTTTCACCGGTCGAGACTCGAGATTGAATAGGGGCGTTAGATTATATTCTACAATTTGTTTACTTCATTCCTTTTTTTTTTCCCTTTGCATCTTTATATTTATATAATTTTGCTTCAAAGGTCTTCGTGATTATTTTCGACTATTAAAGGTCCGATTACTAGAAAACTAAAGGTGTCAAACCGGTTGTGTATCATGCATCGTGTTTCGTATTTTTCGGGTTTCGTGTATCAAAATGTCATACATATATCTTACCTGTTTGCTTCACGTGTATGGATGTATATACTCAAACCCGTACATGTCAGGTTTTGTGTCGTGTATCGGGTATACTCATGAACTTGACAAGTACAAATATTTCAAGTCGTGTAGGGGTCATTTCATGCATTTTTCAGGTATTTTCAGGTTTCGTATATTTTTCAAGTTTCATGTACTTAAACGACTACTGTTACAATGTATGAAACAACAATAAGTGGATGGGTGTTTGGTGGCTGCGGGCGGCGGGGCAGGATATTGGAGTTGGAGAAGGGAGAAATGATATTTGAAAATGGAAGAAGGGGGAACCGAATAGGGGAGATAGGATTTTGGAAAATTTTATTTTTTTTTATTTTATTAATTATAAATCTATATTTTTAAATTTCGCGTATTCCGAGTATAAACGGGTATCCGCGGGTATACCCGGACATGACCCGCCATTGGCGGGTATCTTT
>AP025057.1:27544466-27741688 GCA_036186865.1 Eustoma russellianum
GTATCCCCGGACATGCCCCGCCATTGGCGGGTATCTTTCAGGTCTTACCCGATTTGTACACGAAACCCGTCAAGGTTATATCCTTACCCGCAAAAATTCGTGTCATGTTTGGGTCGTGTTTTCGTGTCGTGTCTTAAATTGTCACCCCTAATAAAACTCACGATGGCGTTCTGAATAGGGGTGATCAACGGTTCGGTTTCGGTTCTGACGGTTCCAGAACCATTAGAACCGGAAACCGTTTATCATAATTTTTTGGAACCGAATTGGAACCGTAAACCTATAGAACCGTAAACCTGTGGAACCGTTTAATACGGTTCGGTTCCGGTTCAGAACCGCGGAACCGCCAAAGCAAAAACAAACAGTTTTTTTTTAAAAAAAAGAAAAACATACATTTTTCCTTTCTTTTTTCAATCCAAAGTTGATGTACTTTAATTTGTCACTTAACTGATAAGAATGCACCTTTAATTTTACTAATATTTTTATTATGGTTTTGTGGATATATATGTGTATTCATGTGTATATGCGAATATATATGTGTATACCCCACTTTATGTAATTATTAACCGAACTTACAACTTCGTAACAATATACAAGGTATCTAACTGGTTTGCTTAGATTTCTTTGTCATGTGATAGCACGGTATGTATGATTAGTACGAAAATATTGCTAATAATTAGTTGATGGTCTGAAAACAAGAACCTTATACACGGTTATTTTTCTTTTTCCTTAAGGCGTATCTTTTGCCTTAACAATTTGGCCATTTACATAGTCTCATCATCACGGTTTAACCATTATCACAAGTCTCTATGTCTAAAATTGTGTCAAAAGCACAGTTTAGACACAATTTATACATGACATCATATAGTATACATATTTATATGGTTCGGTTCCGGTTCTAACGGTTTATGGAAATCAGGAACTGAATTGGAACCGTGAACCAGAAATCCGGTTCAGGAACCAAACCGTTAAAGTTATACAGTTCCAGTTCGGTTTAAAACCCACATTTTCGGTTCGGTTTCGGTCCGGTTTTACGGTTTCCAGTTTTTTTGCTCACCCCTAGTTCTGAATACGGAATTCCTCGTTACTGTTTTAAAAATTTTTACACATTACAATTTTCACCCCTTTGTAAATGACTAAATGTAGAATTCTTTGTACTTTATAATTGGTTATTCCATATATTCATGATTTTAGGAATTGTATTGTATTCCAAATACTATAGTGATTACAATGGTTTATATATTTTTTATAAAAATATCTGTGTTATAATGGTTGCAGTGGTATTTACCTCATCTATACACATAGATACATATATACATACATAGATATATATATTTTTTTAGGTGAAAGACGAGCGGTACCATCCGGTTATTTTATTGATAATTTAACTCTCACTTATGGCAGAGGAATACCGTGGTTACATGATTGTTTTTTCTATGATGGGAGACTCTCCCAAACTGTATATATGTGTGTGTAATAATCCCACTGGAATTTGCCAGAGCATTCTTTTATGCTAATCAAGAAAACAATTGACTCAAAGGATATATTTGAAATCGCGTAAAGTGGTGAAATTTTTTCTATTTCAACATTTTTTTTTTACTTAAGCATGTTGGTAAAAATCAAATCATTTTTCGTATATGAGACATTTGTTGGAAAAGTACGTTAAAATACTTTAAAATGTGCTCCAAACTTATATAGAAACATGTATGATGTTGTTTGGGAGATTGAAAGACGATTTGAACACTTTAAACATGTAAGAAATCACTTGGATCAATCCATGTGTAAGTTGGATCGAACCAATTGAAAGCTGAAATGAAGTTGAGTGTTCTGTTGGATATACATCGATCACATCGATCTATCGATGTATACATGGATCGATCGATGTGGTGTGGATGCAAAGTTGGAACTCTCTGTCTAACATAGATCGATCACATAAATTGATCGATGTAACATCAATCGATGCATCAATGATTCGGTTAGGATGAAAAGTTGGAGCTCTTTGTCCAACATCGATCGATGTGGTAAAAGTCAGGATTTTTCACTTTGAATTGCATCTTTTGATCCAAGAATCATCTCTCGCCATACATGAATGTTATGCAACTGACTTTGGAGGTTAATTAAACTGCTGGTTTTCAAAGTGGTTTTTTACACAACCAAAGGCCTATAAATAAATGACCTTGCTATCTTAAGGAATATACAACATCATTGCAAAATCTGAAAATTTCAGCAAGTATTCTTCCTCCAAATCTATCTCATTTCCTCCATTATCAAACACTTCTATATTTTCAAGTTCAATCCTTTTCTCGTAGATCAAACGAACAAGGGAAGCCGTTAAATCCTGGAAAACATTCGCTTGTAGTTCACCTTGCTCAACCAGTAAAGGCGAAATTGTTTTTGAAGACAGTGATTTATATCACGTCTCGACATTTTCATTTTGTTGATCTTGTTTGTTTGGTTTATATCTCATTTATATTTTCCAACAATGTTGTTAAAATAAATATTAAAAAAAAAAAGACATTGACGATTGATGTAATTTCGTTAAGGAGTCATTTGTCCAAACCAACAGAGATTAATACTCTTGAATCGCAGCTCTCTGTATCAGAATACACAAAGATATGCAATAAGTCTCATAGCTAATTGCCCACTTATTTAGAGAATAACGTTAAAGAAAATGTTAGTGAGCCAAACATGTAAAATCAATTAATTGAATATCTTATCTTACGTTTACATAAATTTAGAGTTAACTTCTACATGATAATTTCGGATTCGATTTAGGTCTTATGATCAGGGTTATTGTATTTATTAGTATCAATCCAATTTGAATTTTATTCTTATCTTGCGTGTGAGGGGTAATTTTAATTTTAACCAAAAAGACATAAAAAAATCTACTTAGCAAAAATGGGTAATAATGTAATCATCACGGCCTAAAGGAACAAGTGTGGCATTAAAACATTCGTTAGTTGATCTATCATAGTCATTAATCAAGAAAAATAGTGATTTATGGTTAAAGTGGCACTTCACACACCACCAATTTATTCGTCTTACAATTTGGGTGCCAAGTTGACATCGGGAAATTGATTTGTTTTTTTAAACGAATAAAGTATATTATTCCATGTTTACATTTCAAAAAATATGGCAGTTTTAATAAAAAAATTTCATTAGTATTATACGTTTTAGATAAAATTCAAAAAACAAATAAGACGTCATTCAGCCTTAAGGCGCCATTCACCACTAAGGAACCGTTTTGAATGACGCCTAAGGTGAGTGGTTTTGCACCCCTAAGGCAACCCAGACACTTTTGTTCTGATGTGCAATTAATAATGACGTCTAGGTGTCGAAGATGCCACTATAAAAGGCGCACATTTCTCCTCTATTGCAGGCGCCGATGTCATTTCTGTCTCTTCCATTCGCATAGAAATAAAAAAAATTGCATTTTATTCGGAGCTGAGCAGCACAACTTGACAGACACGTGATCTACGACGAGCAACTAACGGACAAACTAGTAAAAGTTTCTAAATTTATTAGCTTTTAATTTGATATTTATATATTGTTGTTATTACTAATTTATTTCTATTGTTAATATGTTGTTGTTGCATATTTATTCTATTATTAATACATTGTTGTTACTTATTATGTTATTCTTATTAATTATTGCATGACAACTATTATGTTTTGTGCGTCACCTTGTTAATTGTGTTGTCTCGTCAATTGTATGACTAATTCTATCCCTAACTGTAAACTCTAAATCGTAACCTTAACATTAACCTTGATCCTTAACCATAGTTGTTATCAATTTTATTATGTCATTGTTGTTAACTTAATTATGGTAAATCAATATCCTTTTAATATGTACTTATGTTGCATGACTCCGTACATAGGTGTACTTATGGCAGCTCGCGCTAGTGGCAGTGGTAGCAGTAGTGGCGATGGTGACGATACACTACTAATAGAGGAGCTAAAATATAATATTAATGATTTGTTGACTCTCCAATGAGAGCATATTACATTCTTCCTTAGGGTGGTGATGCTTACAAAACATCGGGTCGTTTGCGTAGGATGGATGTATATAAGGAGGCTTTGAAAATCTCCTTAGATGCATACCTCATTTTTAGATGGTAGGATTATGGAGAGTGGTGACTTACAGTAAGATCAGGATTGATCATGACGTTCTTCGAGAGGCGATGACATGAGACACATATGTTCATCAACATATAGGTGAAGTGATTGTGACGCTAAAGGATGTAGATATTATTGTGCATTGATGACGTCCTCTTTCGGAGACGGAGCCTAGGCACATGATAGATGTGTGGCAGGATATGTACACGATATTGTTGGGTTGGATCCCTATACCTCAAGATTTTTGGGGAAACCGTGTATATCGTAAGGGGCTAGTGGAGTGGATACACGCGAACCTCTAATAGAAGACGCATCTGCCTTACTGGTTGAGAAGAGGGCACAAGCAATGATGTTCCTGCAAATCAATGCATTATTATGTGATTCTGCTACTAGTGGGACGCAACTGGTATATTTACATGTCCTTAGGAACTTTGAGTTGGCTACGAATTATTCTTGGGACATCACCATGCTGCATGCTTGTACCGTAACCTATGTGATACCGCTATGCTTTATGCTGCACACAACATCTCAGGACCGATGCAGCTCTTGTAGTACTGGACATGTGAGAGATTTCCTGAATTATGTCATGTCCTACTATCTACTGTGCTTCCTGCAGTTTCTCCTCCTCTTGATACATCTTGTGCGACCAGATGGCTCAAGGAACATGATTTTAGACAGGAAACCAGACATGTTAGACTGTACACCTGCTGTAAACACCACTAGAGGGGGGTGAATAATGGTTAGCCGAAATTACACTACTACCCTTGATTAAAATCCCCTTTGAAAATAGAATCTGAGACCTCCTTAGATTCAGTACCCGTTTGTAAAAAATTCAAAACTCGGTGTACACAATTCCAAAAATTATGAAACTTTTCAAAAATTAATTTCAATGCTTTGACTAGACTCTTTCCAAAAATGAGACAAAAATAAGATCTTTTGACCCTTCAACCAAATACAAAAATTCAGATGGTCAATCTGGACAGAATTGGACAAAATAGTACTGGACTTTGAAAATGCATTTCTCTCTAATTATTTAACCAAAAAAGGATGATCTTTATGTCAAAATACTCCTTAGAATGTCTAATGTAAGTTTCCAAAATGCTCTGAATGAAACTATTCTTGATGAAATCAGAATCAAGTCTCTTTGAGACTGGTCAGATTGCAGCCACAATGGAGCAGTTATTTTGCAACAACTGAAAGACTAACTTTCATATGCTTAAATCAAATGATTCTTGTTGCAAATGAAAGCTAAAAGTCTGAAGTATAACTCCATCAAAAATCACGAATTTTGAAAGTGTTTTGCAATTTTTGTAAGACGTATGAAGTTCTATGAAATCTGCAATAAAAACGGAAAGAAAACAGAAAAGTGGAAAGAAGACAAAAATGCTGAAGATTTATCCTGGCTCAGTCAATGTGACCTACTCGAGTTCCAAGGAATACCTTTCCTTGGATTTCACTATGGTATGAACACAAATACAATAAGAACTAAGCTTGATCCTTAGATTAAACACCAGCCTTGGATGAACACATCTATGCAACTCTTGGTTGCAACACCTTTACCACCTATAGGTGTAGCCTTATAAACTTAGCTAACCAATCTTACAAAATCACCAAGAGAGTCGTGTAGCTCAACAACAACAAGAAATGAAACACCTTAGCTATACAAAGAAAGAATCAAGAACAAGAAGAGAATAGCAAGAATAATCTTCAACTTTTGCTTTGAAGTGTGTCTTCTCTTCTTCACCTTTGCCTCCTATTTATAGTGTGAAATAGGCCTTGAAGATAAGACCTCCAATGTGTCACTATTTTCGTCATCAAGTCTTAGTTGTCTTTGTAGAACCTCAAGTACTACCATCTCTCCCAAAACCAATTGGTGACAGGAGATGCGCATACCCTAGCCTTATAGTGTATTCAGCACACAAGCGCTCACGACATTCGACTGTGACTTGGCCCACACGGCCTACACCCACCGGCCTACGCCAAGGGACAATTGCTGCACCTAACAATCTCCCTCTTAGCAATTGCTCTCGCTGGGAATCGAACCCGTGACCTCGCTCTGATAGCACTTGTAGGACCTCAGGTGCTACCATCTCTCCCAAAACCAATTGGTGACAGGAGATGGGCATACCTTATAGTGCATTCAACACACAAGCGCCCACGGCATTCAACTGTGATTTGGTCCACACGGCCTACGCCATGGGACAATTGCTGCACCTAACAGTCTTCACACCACTGGTTTTACCTTGTACACTTGGCAACATAGAGAAACATGATTGGCCCATCTTGGCAACCTAATCTTGGCTGATTTTTCCACCTTGTATTTGTCTTGATTATCCTTTGCAAAATGGAGTTAATAAGAAGGAATATGCCACAAGAATCCCTCAATTACTTTCCATGAGAATAGGTCAAGTGACGGCTTCAATTTTCGGATAAAAACAGCCCAAAATTTTAGCCATATAGCTGTTGTATTCAAAGTGAGATTTACAAGTTGGCAACTTTTGCCAACTAGTTTGTTTTTGGTTGGTCCACCTGTCATCATGTTATAAAATGAATACACCATCATTCCATCTGTATATACATGTTTTTGAGGCTGTATATATGCATATCAACTCAGATTTTTGGAAGAGAAATCCACAAATAATAGTTGACAAGATTATGTCAACATATAATATCAAAATTCCAACAATTTCTCCTTGTATGTTGTGATGAATTTTGCACCAATAAATCCATTACAATCTCTGCAAAAAGATGTTTAAGAACCTCCAATAACATATCCATAAGAGTCTTCAAGAAGAAAATAAAGTGTGACACGAAAACCGTCATAGGTATCGCCGATGTCGATAATATCACCAAATAGAGAAATAAATTAGAAAACCACTAAATAATCTTCAAGAACACCATAAATAAACTCCAGAATGAAGATAATAAGATACTCAAGCAATTCCTTGAGTAAAAATTCCAAAACTGCCCTTAGGGGTAAAATGACCAAAATACCCTTAGCGAGAGAAAACTCCAGAATTGACCCTGACGGCCAGAAATAGATATAATAACACCTTCGTGATGATAAATAAGATGATAATAAGTCCTTGAATCATATTCACCATGTCCAGTACCTACAAAACTCAAAATACCAATTTCGTCCTTTTTGGTAACTTATAGAAACTTCCAAAACATATTAGTCACAATGCATAATATTTATCAAAATCATATAATAAAACCATGATAAACATATATGAATCATGTAAAAATGAAATCAACCATTTTATCACATTTTAGAAAAAGTTTTCTAAAAATCCTAGACATCGATCGATCGAAGTGCCTCTGTTTGAGAGATCAATGTCTCTCAGTGAGGTTCAGAGTTTGTCTATGGCCTACATCGATCGATCGAAGTGTACATCGATCAATTGATATGTCTCAGATTTAGAGATCAATGTCTCACAGCAAGGTCTTAGTTTTTCTCTGTCTTACATAGATCAATCGATGTGAGGGTTCGATGTACATCGACCGATCGATTGAAGTGCACTAACCTGAGAGATCGATATTATTTTTCTCACTTATTCAAATTTTATCATTTATAACATTATGTGTGACATTTTTAAGTATTCAACACTTAAAATCATGACCTTGAAAATTATCCAAACATATTTTCAATATTCTCCTCCTTTTGGATGATTTTCAAAATAACCCTACATGATTTTAATGTCACAACTCTATACCAATTGTTTATCACAAATCTACCAATTTTATACCAATTGTTTTTAAACTCTTAAACTCTTTTAACATATTTGCTCTCCCTCAACTTACACTGTCTCCCTTAACCTATGCTCCAAGCCAATTTAACACCAATTGAAACTTATAGCAACGTAACTTATTTTATTATTCAACCTCCAAATCATGACTTAAAATCTAAAATCATGTTCTTATTCTATCTCTCCTTTTATTTTGTAAATCATGCAAAAGATAGAATTATGCGATTGTATCGTAGGTTATCATACCTAACTTGGCTCGTAAAGTTTCAAAAGTGGTTTAATTAAGGAGTTTATTGAAAATATCGGCAACCTGATGATCAGTTTTTACATGGTTTATGACTATATCCTCATTGTGAACATGGTCACGGAGAAAATGATATCTTACCTCAATGTGTTTGCCTTTAGAATGAAGTACCAGATTCCGATAAAAGTGGAATCTTATTCATTTTAATGCCAAAATCACTAAGTTATTGTTTAAGCGAAAGTATTTGAGTAGTGCACAAACTTAAGGCTATATACTCGGCTTCGGTGGTAGAGAGAGCTACACTAGCTTGTTTCTTTGAAAATCAAGAAATCAAGTTGGTTCCAATAAATTGACAAGTTCCGCTAGCGGATTTTCTATCTATTTTGCAACCATCATAATCAGCATCAGTATATACATATAATTCCAACTTAGCATTTCTATCATACCAAAGTTCTTAATGAGGTGTGTATTTAAGATATCTAAATATCTTTTTCACTGCATTATAATACCTTAGGACAAGATTGAAACCTAGCACACATACACATACTAAACATTATATCAGGTCTTGATGCAGTTAAATATGACAGTGATCAAATCATAGACCTATATAGCGTGTCATTAAAAGGTTTACCATTTTCATCCTTGTCTAGTTTGGTGCTAATGCTCATAAGGGTAGGTGTTGGTTTCAACTCTTCAAAGCCAAAATTCTTCATATATCATTAACATACTTAAGTTGACTAATGTGAATTCACTGAGGGGTTTGTTTGATTTGTAGCCCTAAAAGATAGTTTAATTGTCCTACCATTGACATCTCGAATTCAGACTTCATACACTCTTCGAAGTCTTTTACTAAGGTAGGGTTGGTTGAGCCAAAGATGATATCATCTACGTATACTGAACTATCAATAAGTCATTATCTTTTCTTTTTAGAAATTTAGTGTTGCCTATGGTCCCCCTTTGATAATTATTTTCAATAAGAATGTTTGCAAATCTATCATACCAAGCTCTTAGAGCTTGTTTCAAACCATATAAAGTTTTCTTAAGCTTGTATACATGGTTAGGATTCTTTGAATCTTCAAATCCAGGTGGTTGTTTGAAAAAAACTTCTTCTTGGATGTATCCATTCAAGAATCACTCTTGACATCCATTTGGAAGAGTTTAATATTGCTTAGGCTTGCAACAATAAGTAATAATCTTATTACCTCTAGTCGTGCAACGGGTGCAAAGGTTTCTAAGTGTGATATTAAGACATGCCCTTCGGCTTAGCTTATATTTCTATGTGTTCTAACTCCAACACTTGGATCCCCTATAATTAATTCCTTAGGGTGTTTATGTTTATCTTTTATGAGCCACCAATTCCTAGGTTGACTAGGTTCACCCTCATCTTGTTCAAACGTTTCATTAGTGTGAACATTATCATATACAATTGTAACATCTTGTAAGTTAGTTGTATTATCTTCCAATTGCAAAATTTATTCACTTATTTCACCTAAGGATTCATGTATGTCTTTTTCAGGGGGAGTTGGATCTATATGATCATGTACATGCTCAAGTAATACATCATCATCAAACATACTTTCAACATTATTTTCTTGTTTAAGTTGAGTTTAATCACTTACTTCAAAATATGCATTCTCATTGAATTTCACATTTATGGATTCAATTATCTTTCTAGATGTTGGATTATAACACCTATATGCCCTTGAATTAATTGAATAACCAACAAAGATACATTCAATTGACTTTTGTTCAAACTTGTCTAGATTATCCTTAGTGTTCAACACAAAGAACTAACAACCGAAAAATCTAAGATAATCTACCTTAGGTTGTCTATTATTTAATAGCTCATAAGGTGTTTTATTTAATTTCTTTCTAATTGAAAGCATATTTATAATATAACAAGCACAACTAACAGCTTCAGCCCATAAATATTTAGGTACTTTGTTCTCACACAACATTGTTCTTGGTATTTCTTGTATGGTTCTATTTTTACTTTCAACAACTCCATTGAATTTTGGTGTTCTAGGTGGTGAGAATTCATGTTTTATTCCATGTAATTCACAAAACTTGATTGCATCTTTTTTTTAAAATTCTCTACCTCTTTCACTTCTAATTCTTTTAACATTTTCTTTGTAAAGATTTTCAAGTTACTTGATAAGAGTTTCGATTGCCAGTTGAGCATTGTCTTTGTGTGTTAAGAACAATGTCCTTGTATATCGTGAGTAATCATCTACTATGACACACATATAGTAGTGTCCACCTACACTTCTTGTCCTACTTGGACTAAATAAGTCTAAGTGAAGCAATTCTAGCACATGACTAGTACTCACTTCATGTTTTGGTTTTTAAGTTTCTTTTACATGTTTTCCTTTTATACATGTTTCACGCATTTGAAAATTATCTAAGTCTAACTTAGGCATTCTTCTAATTAGATTCTTCTTAGATAATTTTTCTATGGTTGAAATTCCTATATGGCCTAGTCGTCTATGCCATAAGTTCACATCTAAGTCATGAGATACTTAACACTTCATCCTAGCATGTAACACGTTATTTAATGATAGTGTATAAATATTACCATCTCTATTTTCTTTTAGCACAATCTCTCCTTTTTCATTTGTTATATCACATGACTCAGGAAGAAAAAAACATTGTATCCATAATCAATAAGTTACGAAATACTAAGTAAATTGTAAGGTAGATTGCTTACTAACAACACATTTCTTATTTGAAATGTGTAAAGGTCCCCAATTGTCCCTTTTTCAACAACCTTTCCTTTGTTGTTGTCACCGAATGTCACCTTTCCATCTATTTTCAATTTGATTCAGCTCGGTTAATAATTTGGGGTTGCCCGTCATGTGTCTTGAGCACCCACTATCTAAAAACCACTTGGTTTTTAGATTCTTTGGCTTTAGCTACTTGTCTTCTTTGCAATTTTTCTACAAAGGAGATAAGCTTTAGGTACCCTTTATTTGGGTCCTTGCATGTTAGGGGAACCATCCTTGTTTATATACCCTTTGGGTATCCAAACTTGGATGTACCTTCTGGGCACATTGGAATTAGTTGAATAAAGAGGATTAATATGTACTTGTTCATTCCATTTAAAAGATGGTACATTTTCATACATATTATATCTTGGTTGATAAGTTCTAAGTTGATTTTGATATGAAATATGAGATGTATAATTATGATTCTTGAATGCTGCCATTTATGTTGCATGTTCATTCCTATAAGTCCTATAAGAGGGATATGTACGTTGCTTATATTTAGGTTTATATTAAGTTTGATGCATTTGATTTTGTTTATTCACATTCGTATACATATAGACATAATTTCTATGTGATGTAGATGCAAAGTTTTGCCTAGTTTCTTTTGTAGGTACATGTTGCATCTTGAAATGAGTAGAAGAAGGAGTAGCAGGCAAAATTGAATTTATTCTAGTTGCCTTATAAGGTTGTTTAGTATTTGATGAAACAAACTTAGTCTTTTTATCTACCTTTACATTTTCTACTTTTTATCCTAATCCCTTTTTGTCATTGCCATATTTCTGTAGAGATATTAATGCATCTAACATGTTTGTTCCTGATTTAAATTGTTGTAAGGTTTTCTCTAAGTCTAGTTTACATAATTTAAGTGTAGACACTTCATTTTCGTAATCATGGATCTTGGTTTTCAACACACTACTTTTAGTTCTCAAGGTTTGTTCACTATTTTTATATGATTCAATTTTAGTCCTTAATGAATCTGTTGAGAAATCGGAGTTTGAGTGATTTGAAAATACATTATTTAAATGTTATGTGTTTATGAAATGCATGAAATAAGTGTTGATATATGAACGTGAGAAAAATGCTTTACATATTTATATATAATGTTGTCGTACTAACGTGCCATGAAGCGTTAAAGCTTACATCATATGACAAACATTTGGTGTCTTTATACTATTTTCAGGTGCCATGATTAATGAACTAAAGTAGTTCATTAAGTGAAATGTTTAAGTTAATGAACTAACTAGTTCATTAAATGAAGACATATTTGGAGAGAGATATATGGAAACAAACTTGAAATGGAAAGTCTCCTCATCTCCAAATCACACGCCACATAATTATATATATATTTCATATACAAATTTTTTTAAAGACACACTATATACTTATGTCGCGACGTACCATCGACACGTCATACACATCATAACCGTACGTCGATGTTACACCACTATATACATCTTATATTTATGAATATATATAGGTCTCATATTATATATTACAAGTCATAGTACCACCAAAATTATAACGACATGTCACAAGGTCATAAACCGAAAATTGTCGTATCGGGTGACTACCGAACCTTCACCGACATGTCACGTACCTACCATATAAAGATGACCAACCTATATAAACTCAAAATACTCAGAAATTCTGTGCACCACATGTAAAAATTAGCTCCAAAGTCATACCATGTTTACACACATCAATCACCCACAATTTAGCCTTAATTTGTGGAGAATTCAAACACAGTTTTTTAAAGCACGTGGCGTTTTTAACATCAGCCATAGGAGCTGAAGCTATACTTTATTTTTATGTATATTATGTGTGAAAAAATATATATTACATGTCTAAGAAGTTTGAGATTAATCGGAGAAAAATCGCATAATCGACAAAAGTCGAAAATTCGGTTTTCTACACTTATGCATACATGGAACATTTTTTCTTGACGTAACATGTGTCTAGACACTTTTTACACATTCAAGACATATTAGAGTATTCTAGAAAAATCAGTTAAGGGCAGATTGCAATTTACCATGTGTGTGAAGATTATGCATCATTATTCGACAAAGTTTACCAAAAGAGAATTCAACACATGGTGCAGGTGTATTGACACACGATTTCCACTCATTTGGAGCCTAGGTGCATCTTGTTTGACACTTTGATTGGTGAATGATAAGCCACATGTGATTGGTGACATTGAAGAGGGGAAGACACACATGTAAACATTTTAAAATCAAACAAGTGCTGAAATTTCAATACATGGACCAATGCTGGCCGATTTTTTGACTTGAATGTCTTCTAATTTTCTTCCAAAATTGTGGGAGGAATCATATCATGATTAATTGAAACTTAACTTGTGTGTAATTGAGCATGTGTTTCAGATTTTAAGTTGAATTTCCAGCTCATTTTCAAGGAAGAATATAGCCTTGAGGGCGGCCACACCATCTATAAAAGGAGGCAAGATGATTCAAGCAAAGTTGAGCCAAAGTTTATATTCTATCAAGATCAAGCAAGACTATTCTCTTCTTCTCTTCTTTTTTCTCTTGCTCTTAGCCTCAAGTCTATCATTCTTATCTTCTATATACTGCATAGGCTTTGATTATACCACCCACATACGTTCATATCTTGTACAAGGTTGACTTCATTTGTTCGATGGTAGTGTTTGTGTTGTTGTTTTTATTTGTTCGTTGTAAAATGGTTGAGTTGGTGTATAACTCCAGTCATCCTTATGTCAAGGTGTTGTTTGTGTTTAGATAATACTGAGGAAGGTGTCTTGAAAACTAGAGTAGGTTTATTTAACCGAACCAGTATAAAAATCTCGGTATTATTTACTTTCAACACTTTTACTTTCAGTTTCAATTTTCTGCATCGTTTTTACACTCATGGTAAAAATAACAATTGTTTTCCATAAATCACAAAATTTTGCAAAAACATATCCACACGTCTTAGCTTTTATTTGGGAAAAGTTTCATCCAATTTGGATAAGACAGTCAAACGTTCATAGTTCTGAGACTAGTGCAATCTTATTTTTAGATTTGCAAAGGTTGAGAACATCAAAGTGGTTGACATACTTACCAAGAGAAATTTGAAAACATTTTTTAACCCATTAAAGTAAACATCTTAAGGGTAATACCATAAAAGTTTCAGGTAATTTTGAGTTGTCAATTAACAGGAATAAATTTTTCATTTTGAAGCGCAATTTTTGGCAGATTGATACAATTTGTGCAAAAAAGGTTTTTCAAGGGATTGCACTTAGAGTTTTAATCTGAAATTTTTGTGACACATTAACAACACCTAAGAGCATATTGTCACAAAATTTCACAATTTTTCAAGGTCTAAAACCTGGTCAACTAGTTAATTCAAATCAAGATCTGAAAACAGAAACTATTTTCAGAAGTGAGTTATTTGGTCTAAAAAGTTCTAAAACCGAATTTTTCGCACTCACTATTCAACCCCCCTTCCAGTGATGCTATACAGGTCCTACAAGTGGTATCAGAGTGTAGGCACACTCGCTACAAGAAGATTCAACGATCTTTGTGAGATGGCATCCACTAGTTACAAGACCGAACAAGAAGGTATGTCGAGTCAAAGGCCTCCTCTTTTCAACGGTGAGTCTTTTATATAATGGAAACTTAGAATGAAACTCTTCCTTATGGATATTGATATAGACTTATGGTCCATCATAGAAGACAGTTTTTGTTTCTTTTTAAGTTATCCACGGTTGATGGTGTCACTTTAGAAGTTGTGAAACCGAAACAAGAATACACTAGTGATGACAAAAAGAAAATGCTAGAGCCATACAACTTCTTCTAAATGGTTTAAGTAAAAGTGAATCAAGTTACGTGTCAAATTGCTCTAGTGTCCAAGAAATATGGAGAATTCTTGAAATGAAACATGAAGGTACTAGTCAAGTTAAAGAGTCCAAAATAAACATGTTTATATCTGCTCTTGAATCTTTCAAGTTATTACCGAATGAATCTATTGTTGATATGGATTTACACTTGACTAATATTTACAATTCCCTTGAATCTCTTGGAAAAGCATCTTATAGACAGGAAAAGGTACAAAAGGTACTAAGAAGCCTCCCATCTGAACGGGATCCAAAGTCACGACGATCGAAGAAAGTAAGGAAACAAAATCGATAAAGATAGAGGAATTAATCGGATCGTTAAAGGTATACGAAAACAAACTCACACTAAGAAAATCAGAATCAACGTCAAAACAAGGTAAGATTGTTGCTTTTAAATCAAATGAATACGTATCTACCTCTTCCTATCACGTAGATGATAGTGGCACAGAATCGGACAACGAAGATCCAATATTATTGGCTAAAGGTTTGAGAAAATTTATGAGAAAATCATTAAAGAATAAATCTAAGTCTGTTTCAACTAAGAGAAATAAAAATAAAAATAACGATAAAGATATAAAATGCTATGAATGGGGAGACCATGGACATCTCTCATGTGACTGTCCAAACAAGGATAAATAGACAAACAAAATCTGTGACTAGGATTGGAATAAAAATAGACCCGTCTCAGAACCTAAACAAAGGAATACAAGAAGAGCCTCAAGGACTCCACTTGGAGTAACTCATCTCACTCTGAGACTGATGAAACCGAAGAAGAAACGGCACAAGTATGCTTTGCATCCAAAGCATCAAACGGGCTATGTTCTGACTCTGATTCTGATTTCGAGCCCTCTTATGATGATTTATTTAGCCAATATCTTAAATTGCACAAATCCACAAAGACTCTTGTAAAAGAAAAGAAACGATTAATTGAAGACAAGAAGTTGTTAGAATCTTCTAACACGAACCTTGTATCTCAATTAAACGATTCAAGAGAAGAGTCATCTTGCACGGTTAATGCATTAAAATCAGAGATCTTATCATTAACATCTGAAAGCAATTACATGAAAGCCGAGATTTCAAACTTGAAATCAAGAAATGCGGATTTGGAAAGAATGGTAAAAGAATTCGATACGGGTACGTGCATGCTAGATCGTCTCATTTCCTCACAAAAACATGAAACTAATAAAACTGGATTAGGATATGTGGAAGATAATAAAGTATAAAATAAGTATACCAATTTTATTCTATCTTCATCTAAGAAACCGCATGCATTTAAGAAAATTATACAACCTAAGAAGATGTCTAGTACACCACCCATATTATCTCATTGTACTTCTATTTCTTTTTCACCTTATACAAAAATTATCATGTGCCATATAGATATGAGAGGAAAACATTAATGCATACGCGACATTCATACAACACAAATGCATCTAGATCACGCACCATACATACTAACATAAATGCATATAAAAAACAAAAGTCTTATTATGTCCATAATTATATTTTCGGCCATAGGCCAAATAGACATACCCCTAACATTTATTTTATTGCTTCTTCATCTCTTTTCTCACCTTTTTTAAGACCGAGAAAGGTCACCCAAGTTTCGGTACCAAAAGGTACTTTTGCAAAGGGTTGAAGGACTAACTTTTAAGGACCCAAAATAAAGGATACCTACATCGTTGTTACACATTGCAGGGAACTCGTAAATCAAAAGACACATCAATCAAGAAGTTCCTTGACAATGGTTGCTTAAGGCACATGACGGATGACCTGGGCTTGTTCTCAAAATTAAAGAAGGTTACAAAATGTGGATCGGTAACCTTTGGAGACAACAACGAAGGAAGAATCATCGGAAAAGGAACAATTGGAAACCCGAGCACTCTTCAAATCTCCAACATCTTTCTGGTAAGTAATCTATCCTAAAACTTTCTTAGCATCTCACAATTTCTTGATAACGGTTTTGATGTGTGCTTCACTCATCCATATTGCAATATTGTAAATAAAAATGAAGAAACAGTATTAAAAGGAAAAGAGAAGGAAACATTTTTACACTTTTTATGGATGACATGTTAGATGCTAAAGTAAAATGTTTTATGTCAAATGAACCTAACGTGAATTTATGGCATAGACGCTTAGGACATATTGGCATCTCAACTCTTGAGAAACTTCAACGAAAGAATCTAGTACGAAGATTGCCTAAACCTGATTTAGACAACTTTAAGTTGTGTGAATCCTGTATTAAAGGCAAACAAACACGTGAATCACTTAAGTCTAAGAATGAAATTAGCACGTCTAGAGTCTTAGAATTATTACACATTGATTTGTTTAGTCCTAGTCGTACTAGAAGTCTTGGTGGGCGAAATTATGCATGTGTCATCGTTGACGATTTTTCTTGCTATACATGGACTTTATTTCTTGCAAATAAAGATTATAGTTCCATGAGATTGATAAATTAATAAAACAACTTGAAAATGAATATGGTTTAAATGTGAAAAAGATTAGGAGCGATAGAGACAGCAAATTTAAAATACAATGTCATGATTGCATTTTGCGAAGAAAAAGATATTAAACACGAGTTTTCAACACCTAGAACACCACAATTAAACGGAGTGGTAGAAAAAAAGAATAAGACATTAAAAGAAATTGCGAGAACCATGCTATGTGAAAATAAGTTGCCTAGATTTTTGTGGGTGGAAGCTGTAAATTATGCATGCTATATAGTTAACCGCTTATTGGTTAGATAGAAAATAAACAAAACCCCTAATGAAATTTTGAATGATCACATGCCTAAGATTGATTATTTTCGTCTGTTTGGTTGTAAATGTTTTGTCTTAAATACAAAAGATAATTTAGATAAATTTGAATCTAAATCCATTGAATGCATCTTTGTTGGATATTCTGTGAATTCTAAGACATATAAATGTCACGACCCTATCGCTATACAAATTTTAGAATCTATACATGTGAAATTTAATGAATTTGGTGAACATGAAATAAATAAAGAATATGATGATGATTTTGAATTAAAGCTCGTGTTAGATGATGTAGAAGAAAATATCGTACATGATGAACATGATACACTAGAAATGCATGATCACTTAGAAATACATAAAAATTTTGAAAATAATCAACCAAGATGGCATAGAGGTCACCCAAATGACCTCATAATAGGCGACATAACACAAGGTGTACGACCACGTAGAAGAATAAAATCAAGATGAAATAAATCAATCTCATGCTATGATATCTGAAATAGAACCTAGGAATGTGTTTGATGCTTTGAATGATTCTTCTTGGATTGATGCTATGCATGATGAAATAAATCAATTCACAAGAAACGATGTGCTGGATTCAGTACCCCGAACCAAGATAAAACGATAATAGGCACAAAGTGGATCTTTAGAAACAAAATGAATGAAGATGGTAAAGTCATTAGAAACAAAACGAGGCTTATAGCACAAAGCTATAATCAAGAAGAGGGAATAGATTACAAAGAAACATTTGCACCCGAAGCACACTTAGAAGCTATATGATTATTACTTGCAATTACTTGCATAAAGAATTTTAAACTTTATCAAATGAACGTAAAAGGTGCATTCTTAAATGGTTTAATACAAGAAGAAGTCCATGTAAAAAAACCACCCGGTTTTGAAGATATAAAATATCCTAATATTGTGTGTAAGTTAAAGAAGGCACTATATGGTTTAAAACAAGCACCTAGGGCTTGCTATGATCGTTTTGCCATTTTTCTAGAAAATTGATTTAAAAGAGGTACCATAGGTAGTACATTATTCTTGAAACAAGAAAAATCGAATTTACTTATTATTCAAATTTATGTTGATGATATTGCCTTTGGATCTACATGTCATAAGCTAGTAGAAGAATTTGCAATGTGCATGAAATCTGAATTTGAGATGTCTATGATTGGTGAGTTGAATTATTTTCTTGGCTTGCAAATTAAACAAAGTAGTAAAGACATACATATAAGTCAAGTTAAATACGTAAATGACATGATAAAGAAGTTTAACTTTGAAAACTTAAAACCATCTCCCACCCCTATGTGTGTAAACAATAAACTTGATAAAGATGAAAATGGAAAAGACTTTGATAATATTTTGTATAGGTCTATGATTGGTTCTTTGCTTTATCTTACTGCAAGTAGACCCGATATCATGTTTAGTGTTTGTATATGTGCTCTTTTTCAAAGTAACCCTAAAGAAATTGTGAATTTAACTTGCATGCTTATACTGATGCGGATTATGACGAATGTAAAATAAATAAAAAAGCACAAGTGATACATGTCAACTCATCGACAATTCATTAATATCTTGGTTTTTGAAAAAGCAAGCTAGTGTAACATTATCTACCACTAAAGCGGAATACATGGCACTTAGCCTTTGTTGCACAAAACTATTCTGGCTAAAACAACAACTATCGGATTTTAGAATAGCTGTAAATCACATACCTATATATTGTGATCGTATGAGTGCTATTAACTTGTCTAAGAACCCCGTTTTATATTCTAAGGCAAAATATATAGAGGTACGATATCACTTTCTTTGTGATCATGTAAACAGTGGTGATATTGTTAGAGAACATGTCTATACTGAAGCACAAGTAGCCGACATATCCACCAAAGCACTCAATCAAGCCACATATGAAAATTTACGTTCAAAATTAGGCATGATTTCTATTGATATGTTATAAACTGCTATTTCTTTCCATTCTTACTTATACTTTTGATGACATTTACAAAATAAAGGGGGAGAGAAAAACATGATTTAAGGGGGAGAGAAGCATGATTTAAGAGGGAGCACGATATTATGAAATTCAACATTTAAATTTGTGCATAATTGTAGGGGGAGCGATCACATTTAAATCATGGATAAAAGGTTATTTTGGAAATCATCAAAAAGGGGAGATTATTGAGAAATAAGGATTTGAGTGATTTGAAAATGCATGATTTAAATGTTATGTGTTTATGAAATGCATGAAATAAGTGTTACTTGATATATGCACGTGAGAAAAATGCTTTACATATTTATATATAATGTTGTCGTACTAACGTGCCATGAAGCATTAAAGCTTACATCACATGACAAACATTTTTTGTCTTTATACTATTTTCAGGTGCCATGATTAATGAACTAAAGTAGTTCATTAAGTGAAGTGCTTAACTTAATGAACTAACTAGTTCATTAAATGAAGACACATTTGGAGAGAGCTATATGGCAACAAACTTGAAATGAAAAGTCTCCTCATCTCCAACTCAAATGCCACATACTTATACACACACACACATACGTATATATATATTTCATATACAATTTTTTTTAAAGACACACTATATACTTATGTCCCGATGTACCACCAACATGTCATATACATCATAACCGTACGTCGACGTTACACCACTATATACATCTCATATTTATGAGTAAATACAAGTCTTATATCATATATTACAAGTCACAGTGCCATCAAAATTATAAAGACATGTCACAAGGCCATAAACCACAAATTATCGTATCGGATGACTACCGAACCTTCAACGACATGTCACGTACTTACCATATAAAGATGGCCAGCCTATATACACTCAAGATACTCAGCAATTCCATGCATATAAAGATGGTCACCCATAATTTAGCCTTAATTTGTGGAGAATTCAAGCTCAATTTTTTAAAGCACATGGTGTTTTTAACATCAGCCGTAGGAGCTGAAGCTGCAGTTTATATGTATATTATGTGTGACATAATATATATTACATGTCTAAGAAGTTTGAGATTAATCGGGGAAAATTGCGTAATCGACGAAAGTCGAAAATTCAGTTTTCTACACTTATGCATACATGGAACGTTTTCGTCTTGATGTAACATGTACCTAAACACTTTTTACACATTCAAGACATATTAGAGTATTCTAGAAAAATCAATTAAGGGCTGATTGCAATTTACCATGTGTGTGAAGATTATGCATCATTATTTGACAAAGTTTACCAAGAGAGAATTAAGCACATGCTGCAGGTGTATTGACACGCCATTTCAACTCATTTGGATCCTAGGTGGAGCTTGTTTGGCACTTTGATTGGTGGAGGATAAGCCACATGTGATTGATGACATTGAAGAGGGCAAGACACACATGGAAACATTTCAAAATCAAACAAGTGCTGAAATTTAAGCACATGGACTAATGTTGGCCAAATTTTTGGCTTGAATGTTTTCCAATTTTCTTCCAAAATTGTTGAAAAAACATATAATTATTAATTGAAACTTGTGTAATTGAGCATGTGTTTCATATTTTAAGTTGAATTTCCAGCTCATTTTATGGAGTGCCAAGGTGGATTAAAGATGGCCAATCATAAAGTGACAACTAGACGAAGATAAGTCGTTCGTCCAATCATATTCCGCCAAGTAAGCAAGGGTGTGTCACCATATTATACAAGGAAATCTTCCAAGGGTATTCAAGACAATTTTCAAGGAAGAATATAGCCCTAGGGGCTGCCATGCCATCTATAAAAGGAGGCAAGATGATTCAAGTAAAGTTAAGCCAAAGTTCATATTCTATCAAGATCAAGCAAGATTATTCTCCTCTTATCTTCTTCTTTTCTCTTGCTCTTAGCCTCAAGCCTATCATTCTTATCTTCTATATACTGCATAGGCTTTGATTCAAGGTGTGATCAAACCTTCATTTGTTCGGTGGTGGTGTTTGTGTTGTTGTTTTTGTTTGTTTGTTGTAAAAGGGTAGAGTTGTTGTTTAACTCCGGTCACCCTTTTGTCAAGGTGTTGTTTGTGTTTAGTGAATATCGAGGAAGGTGTCCTCGAAGACTGGAGTAGGTTGATTTAACCGAACCAGTATAAAAATCTCAGTGTTATTTACTTTCAACACTTTTACTTTCTGTTCCAGTTTTCTGCATCGTTTTCATACTCACGGTAAAAATATCAAACATTTTTCCAAAATCACAAAATTTTGCAGAAGCATATCCACACATCTTAGCTTTCATTTGGGACATGTTTCATCCAATTTGGATAAGTATAAGTCAGTCAAACGTTCATAGTTCTAAGACTAGTGCAATCTGATTCTCAGATCTGTAAAGGTTGAGAACATCAACGTGGTTGACATACTTACTAAGAGAATTTTGAAAATTTGTTTTAACCCATTAAAGTAAACATCTTAAGGGTCATACCATAAAATTTTCAGGTCATTTAGAGTTGTCAATTAATAGGAATTATTTTTTTCATTTTGAAGCACAGTTTTTGGCAGATTGACACAATCTGTGCCAAAACGGTTTTTAAAGGGGTTGCACTTAGAGTTTTAGTCTGAAATTTTCGTGACACATTAACAACATCTGAGAGCACATTGTCACAAAATTGCACAACTGTTTGAGGTCTACAACTTGGTCAACTAGTTAATTCAAATCAGGATTTAAAAAACAGAAACTGTTTACAGAAATGAGTCATTTGGTCTAAAAAGTTTTAAAAACCGAATTTTCCGCACTCACTATTCAACTCCCCCTTCTAGTGGTGCTATACAAGTACTACAGAATCAAGAGTACTTGATGAATCTTGTTTCAAAGACTCTAATTGTTACAGCCCGTGAATATTATGAGATAAAATGGAAATATACAAAAAAAAGAAAAGTTAAGATAGGAAAACAATAAAAAAAGGAAAATATAATGATAAGAATAGTTAATATTTATCTTAAGTATATGGATAGGAATAGGAAATAAAATATAGGGTAGAATTTAAGTAAGAGATTTATTTTATATTTTCCTAAATCTATTAGGAAACTTAATTATCTACACCTCGATATATACTACCCTAAGCTACAAAGCCTAACGCACCCATTCACACACACGGCAGCCTACCACCGCAAAGAAAAAAAAAATCTAGATGTCATGTTTATGGTTACACGCAATACATATAAGTAGACATTGCTGCATACTTAAGTCCAATTCTGTAACTGCTTTTTACTTTTTGTCTTGCATTCATGTATTTTACTCTACTTAGTATTGCAATTGTTTCTGCTATTACATTGTCACATATTGTCACATTAAATGTTGTCAACCTGTGTTGCTACTTTTAAATTGCAAATATTGTTTAGTATCTTGTTGTCACATGCCATTTTTGTATTTGTATGTTGTATATGTAAATTATGTATTAATATTGTTCTCGATATTATTTTGTAGTTTAGTGATTTTTAATATATCTTTTGTGCATTTTTTTTATGAAAATTGCATTGTAGCATTGTTGTTATAATCTAATAACTTTTCAACTTGATGGAAGAAAATAAAAATTAAAGCAAGAGGAAAAAAATAGTAAGGGAAGATAGTAAATAAAAGAACGAAGTGTTTGAAAGCCCAGAAAAGATAAAATAAAGTGTAGAAACCTAAAATAAAGTCTAGAAAGATAAAATAACAGTAGAAGATAAAATACAGTAATGAACCCCATGCAATATAGGGTAACTGCATAATATAGGTAATATGCAATATAGAACGGAGCATGCAACATAGGAGAAGCGGAAGTGTGAAAGTGTGCAATATTCATGGCACGTGCATCCTTTAGGGGCAAGTGACTCCACGTTACGGAACGCGTGTGCGCTGACTCTACGTTACGGAGTGTGTGTGCGCTGACTCTACGTTACAGAGCGTATGTGCGCTGACTACACGTTATAGAGCGTGTGCGCTGACTCCACGTTACGGAGCGTGTGTTAGGACCCCAGGACATGTATTGCATACATGGACAGAAAGAGCATGACGTGTGATTTGATGCGATTGGGTATGTGACACAGTAGTGTGAAGGAGCATGCATTATGAAGTTGCGCATTGCATTTGGATATGTGACGATGTTATATTTGTTTATTGTATACTTACTTTGCAAGTAGGATCGTATATGTGTTATTTGCTTAATGTTATGCTTACTTTGCGATCGGATCAGGTATGTTTTATTTGCTTTATTTATTTGTGCATTTATTGTATTTATCATATGTTTACGTCACGATCGGATCAGGTATGTTTTACTTGCTTTATTTATTTGTACATTTATTGTAAGTATGGTTCTTCCTGGGATTAGACGGGTAACCTACGGGTGATTTTTCCAAATCACTCACCCCACACTTATCCTCTCACAGGTGAGCCCGAGTACGAGTACACTTTTGTAGAGGATGAGTCTGACTGTGATAGCTAAGGCAAGTGAGCTTGGAGATATTTCTTTGGGGAATACTTGATGGTTTTCATATTTATTTCGTTTTATTAGACTTTTAGATTTTCATTTAACGTATTGGGCTTCGTCCGTTCTAAACTCTGATTTATCTATATTTTGGGATTATTTATGAATTAAATATGACTTTTTAATTATCTTTTCTACGAAAAAATTTCTCTTTTATTTCTGACGTGTAAGAAGTTTGAATGATGCCTTGTAGTTCTCATAGTAGACTACGGCGGAGGCACTGTTCCCGACGCTAGGGTTCGGGGAGTGGGATGCTACACTAATTGATTAGAAAGTTCCAAGTTGGTTGTCTTCAACTTGTCATTTTCTTCAATTAGTTTCTTATTCTCTTTCGACAACCTTTAACAATGAGCATGCATTTTCATGAATTCATCATACATTTCATCGAAGGCATCTCATTATCAGAATCAAAATCGCGAGTAGATGTTACGTCTTTCGTAGACTTTGAGTACACTCCTTTATGAGAGATTGATGACATGATGTATGATTTTACCTTGAATCTTAATCAAGTGGATACAAATGCTCCAATCCTTCTTAAAGTTTTCAAATGCTCCAAAACTTTGATATCGGATGTGCAAGCTACTATGAATTCTTTTTT
Source organism: Eustoma russellianum (assembly GCA_036186865.1). Taxonomy (NCBI): domain Eukaryota; kingdom Viridiplantae; phylum Streptophyta; class Magnoliopsida; order Gentianales; family Gentianaceae; genus Eustoma; species Eustoma russellianum. Next base: position 27,569,013 of record AP025057.1, read on the forward strand.
CTTGGTCTTGTCTTCTTTGTATGGTGTTGAATCTTGCTTCTTAGAATGGTGTTGGCCTTGCTCTGATGCCAATTGTTGGACCGTACACCTGTAGTAAACAATACTAGAGGGGGGGGGGTGAATAGTGGTTATCAGAAATTACACTTGTACCCTTGATTAAAATCCCCTTTGAAAACGGAATCTAAAACCTTCTCAGATTCATCACCTGTTTTTAAAAATTTGAAAACTCCGTGTACACAAATCCAAAAATTATGGAACTTTCCAAAAATTAATTTCAATGTATTGACTAGACTCTGTTCAAAAATGAGACAAAAATAAGATCGTTTGACCCTTCAACCAAATACAAAAATTCAGATGCTCAATCTGGACAGAATTGGACGGAATAGTGATGGACTTTGAAAATGTGTTTCTCTTTAATTACTCAACCAAAAAAGATGATCTTTATGTCAAAATACTCCTTAGGATGTTTAGTTTAAGTTTCTAAAGGCCCTGACCTGAAACTATTCTTGAAGAAATCAGAATTCAAGTTTCTTTGAGACTAGTCAGTGCCAGAATAGAGCAGTTATTTTACAACGACTGAAAGACTATCTTTCCTTTGTTCAAATCAAGTGATTCTTGTTGCAAATGAAAGCTAACAGTCTGAAGTATAACTCCACTGTAAATCACGAATTTCAAAAGTGTTTTGCAATTTTTTTTAAGACGTGTGAATTTGTCTAAAATCTGTAGTGAAAACAGACAGAAAACAAAAAAGTAGAAAGAAGACAAGAACACTGAAGATTTATCCTGGTTTGGTCAATGTGACCTACTCCAGTCCCAAGGAACACCTTTCCTTAGATTTCACTATGGTATGAACACAAATACAATAAGAACAAAGCTTTATCCTTGGGTTAAACACCAACCTTATTCAAGACTTGGATGAACACATCTATGCAACTCTTGCTTGCAACACCTTTACCATCTATTGTGTATCCTTATAAACTTGGCTAATCAATCTTACAAAATCACCAAGAGAGACGTGTAGCTCAACAATAACAAGAAATGAAACACCTTAGCTACACAAAGATAGAATCAAGAACAAAAAGAGAATAACAAGAATGATCTTCAACTTTTGCTTTGAAGTGTGGCTTCTCTTCTTCACCTTTGCCTCCTATTTATAGTATGAAATAGGCCTTGAAGATAAGACCTCCAATGTGTTACCATTTTCATCATCAAGTCTTAGTTGTCTTCACATCATTAGTTGTCCACAAAATTACCTCATACACTTAGCAACATAGAAAAACATGATTGGTCCACCTTCGCAACCTTATCTTGGCCGATTTTTTCACCTTGCAGTTGTCTTCATTATCCTTTGCAAAATGGAGATAATAAGAAGGAATATGCCACAATAATCCCTCAAATCCTTGCTATGATAATAGGTCAAGTGAGGGCTCCAAAATTTGGATAAAAACAGCCCCAAAATTCAGCCATACAGTCGTTGTATTCAAAATGAGATTTTCAAGTTGGCAACTTTTGCTAACTAGTTTGTTTTTGATTGGTCCACTTGTCATCATGTTATAAAATAAATACACCATCATTCCACCTGTATATACATGTTTTTTAGACTGTACATATGTATATCAACTCAGATTTATGCAAGAGAAATCAACAAATAATAGCTGACAAGATTATGTCAACATATAATATCAAAATTCCTACAATTTCTCCTGGTATGTTGTGATGAATTTTGTACCAATAACTCCATTAAAATCTCTTCAAAAAGATGATTAAGAACCTCCAATAACATATCCATAAGTGTCTTCAAGAAGAAAATAAAGTGTGCCACGAAAACCGTCACATATATCGCCGATGTCGATAATATCACCAAATAGAGAAATAAATTAGAAAACCACCAAAAAATCTTCAATAACACCATAAATGAACTCCTGAATGAAGATGATAAGATATTTTAGAGATTTCTTGAGTAAAAATACCAAAACTGCCCTTGGGGATAAAATGACCAAAATAGCCCTGATGAGAGAAAACTTCAGAAATGACCCCGATGGTCAGAAATAAATATAATAACACCTTTGAGATGATAAATAAGATGAGAATAAGTCCTTGAATCATATTCATCATGTCAAGTACCTGTAAAACTCAAAATACCAATTTTGCCCTTTTTGGTAAGCTGTAGAAACTTCCAAGGCACATTAGTCATAATGCATAATATTTATCAAAATCACATAATAACACCATGATAAAAATATATGAATGATGTAAACATTAAAACAACCATTTTATCACATTTTACAAAAAGTTTTCTAAAGCCCCTAGACATCGATCGATCGAAGTGTCTCTTCTTGAGAGATCGATGTCTCACAGTGAGTTTCAGAGTTTGTCTCTGGCCTACATCAATCGATTCGAAGTGTACATCAATCGATCGATGTGTCTCAGGTTTAGAAATCGATGTCTCAGAGTAAGGTCTTAGTTTTTCTTTGCTTTACATACTCGATCGATGTGAGGCTGAATACTACTTTTACAGCGTTAAATGTATAGTGACATTCCTCTTTATGCCTGATAATCTGGGAGCGGCGGGGATGGGCTAGGGGGGTTTGTGGATCAATTATTGGAAGCTTTTTAACATGTAGCACACCTTCCCTCCTTTTGTGATTTTTTGGTCATTATTTTGTTATTTTTTCCCAACTATTGATATGTTCATTATATATTTACTTGTATGTTTATTGTTTTCTTTACATAGTTTGCATATTGTTCTACATCATTGTGTGTGTGTATATATACACACACTTGATAAAATAAACATGCACAAAATAGTTAACAAATCATAAAAGAAAACAATCAAAACACACATATTAACAACAAAAAAATGCAAAATGATGAATGGAATTTTCACTCATCATGCTGAATTTTTTTACATGGATACTGAAAAAAATTACATGATTCAAAAGATTGGATTTGAATTGAAGTAATGCAATTGCAAATCGTCAAAGGATATACAGCAGCGAGGTAATGGATCTTAGATTTAAAAGAGTCAATGTGACGGGTTCGAGTTGTAGAAACAGTTTGTTGCATAAATTGTTTGTAAGGCTGCGTACAGCAATTCGGCTTTTCTATGTATATTACATAAACACAAAAACCCAATGTACCGAAAACACTCTTTACTTTATCGAGTTGTTAAGATAAAGTGAGATTTGGAACGGTCAATTTATCAATCTTTCCACCTCTTTTCTTTTGGATTGAAATGAAAACATCATTAAAAAGTGTCTAATTAAGTATGATGTCTATAACACACGCATCTAATTTGGGGTGAAAAACCTCCGTCTTCGAAAGTATGCTTCGGCATGCAAGGTTCAACCCGGAATGCCCGTGTCACCCTTCCTACCTCCATTTCCACCACCTCCCTCCTAATTGTCTCCATTTTTGCACCTTCGCTTCGCCGGCAAATCCTTCCTTCATTTCCATTTCCCCCAGATCACCCTTGTTTGTTTAAGAACTAATAATTGAAATAGGTTTCGAATATATGATTGAGGGAATCTCACTTAGTAGCCTAACGTTTGGCACATTACTCAGTTAACAGTTAAACACTGATGAAATTCACTTAACAGCCAGTCTTTTTAGATAATGGCTCACTTACAGCCGCGCAACGGGATGAGAAATTTTGACCCATTAAAATAACAGTTGACTCTGACATCCCCACCCTAATTTATTACTTATTTATTGTAGAGGGATAAAAAAACACAAAAGTTGTCAACCTTTTCCCCTACCTCTTCTCCATTCGAAAGCCCACCCCTGCTGAAACAACGGCTTTTTTACTCCATGAAGAAGACAACCTTGACTGACGAAAAGAAGACATTTTTTGTGGAGAATTGCTTAGAATTGTTGGTTATTTCGATCATCGAGAGTGTGTTGGTTGCATTTGTGTGAAGAAATTGCTTTCGCTTCGTCTGTATGTGCAAGAGCCGCGGAAAGAATGAGTCTGAGGCTTCCAAACCAACCGAAGGATAAGCATCCTGTGGTAAGTGATGTTTCATTTTAGTGTTAAAGTTTACTTTTTTGGAGTTATGTCCGAAGGTATTGTGAATAATTTATGTAATTGGTGTGTTTTTATGATCGAAGGGTCATTTTGTGGATTAATGTGATACTTCTTGTATTATGGTATACATTTAGCCAATAGATTTGTATAAATAGGGTGCATGTGACTGTTGTTTCGATATAGGCAGATTATCGATGGTATAATACTTTTGATGGTGAACATCCTCTGTTTCAATTGTTTAACATGCAGGTACAGGTAGTGGAAAGTTCATTTTAATTATACATTATGGGGGTTTGTTACTTAATTTGCCTAAGGCAGAGTATCAGGGTGGTGGAACATGCATTTATGATGACGTAGAAGTTGATGAGATTTCATTGGTATATTTGGAGGAAATGTGTAGCGAAAATGGAATAATAGGCTACAAAAAGTAATACTTGATGAGGGAAGAAAATTTTGTTCGCATTCAAAATGACAGAAAACTGTATGTTATGGCATTGGGTTTGGGTCATGGAATAAAGATATTGGATGTGTATGTGGAACAAATAGTTGTACTCAATGCTAATCAACCTGGTGATCAGGTTGAACAAATGGGTCATGATGTAGAAGAAATGAGTACGTGAAGATGTTTGCTCTTCTGATTCATAGTACAATGGAGATGGAGTTATAGATTCAGATAGTGTATACAATGATTTCGATGATGAGGAAAATGTAGATTTTGGTGACGATGTGGGTGAAGGGCTCCCTGATGTTGCTCAGGTTTCACAAGGGTATGTATCCGATGAAGGGCCCCCTGATAGTGCTAACAGTGAGGATGAAGAGCCCAAAGATAAGCAATATAAGAAATTTAATCCATGTAGAGACATGGAGCACCCAGAGTTTACTTGTGGGTTGGTGTTTAATGATATTGAAACATTTCAAGAAGCTGTCAAGGTGTATTCAATGAATGTTGGAAGGCCAATTATAGTGCAGAGAAAGGATAAATTTCGATGCCATGTGGCTTGTAAAAAGGATGGTTGTGAGTGGAGTGTGTATGTCAGTTTGGATAGGAGTATTCGGGCAGTGAATTCAAAGCACATCTGTGCCTTCAACAGTCGAAACACAAGTATCAGATCAAGTTGGATTGCGAAGAAATATCTTAATGATTTTGCAGCTGATAAAAACTTAAAATCGAAAACATTCTGGCATAAGGTAATAATAGAAACGAGATGTCAGATAAGTAGAAACCAAGCATTTAGAGCTAAGCAAAAGGCGTTGCAGTTGCTTCGGGGAATGCAGGAAGATGAATACAAGTTGATATGGGCCTACGTTGCATAGATCAAGAAAAGTGATCAAACTGCAAGCATGATGGTGATGACGAAAAACCCGTCAAATGATGATGTCCAAGTTCATGAGGAAGACATCATACTGAGAGAAGCAAATACACCACTGGTGATAGATAAACCAAGATTTCAGAGGATGTATTGTTGTTTTACAGTGATGAAGAAAGGTATGTTGAATGGAAATAGGAAGATATTTGGAATTAACGGCTGCCATATAAAATCAAATTTCGTGGAAATGTTACTAACAGCTATTGGCCTCGACCCAAAAAAATAATCTCTTTCCCATAGCGTATGCAGCCATAGAGGTTGAGTCAAAGGATTCATGGGGCTGGTTTCTGTGGAACTTACAAAAAGATTTAGAAATTGTGCATGACTACGAATGGACATTGATATCTAACAAGCAGAAAGGTCCGTTCGGGCTTGTCAGAAAATTCTTCCATATGCACACCATAGATTTTGTATAAGACATCTTCATGGGAATTGGGCCTTGGCGATGTACAATGCAGCCCCGCTTAAAAAAGCCTTATACGAGGCAGGCATGGCAACTACTGTCATTGATTACGGAAAAGCAATGAACAAGATAGAGAAATTGAATATTGAAGCGGCAAAATGGTTTGAGGACAAAGCAGCACATCAGTGGAGTCGGTCGCACTTCAGCTCCATGCCAAAGTGTGATATGGAATTAAACAATGTGTGCGAGAGTTATAACTCATTGATCCTTCCAGCTAGGAAATTGCCGATTTTATATATGTTCGAATGGATTAGAAACTATAATATGATTCGCTTTCAAGAAAACAGAGAAAGAGCAGAAAAGAAATGGGATGGGAAAACTATATGCCCCAGGATTATGTCTAGGTTGAGTAAGAATATAGAGGATTCTGGAGATTGTATCCCATACAAGGCATACACTAAGAAGTTTCAATGTCAGATGTTCGATGGAAGGAATTTTTGTGGACTTAAGAAAACACTCATACACTTGTAAGAAATGGGAATTGACAGGCATTCCCTGTTCTCATGCATGTGCAGCACTGGCCTTTGATCGTGAGGATCCTGTAAACTACGTTCATGAGTGTTATTATGTCAGACGTATAAGAAAGTGTATGAAGTACCAATACAGCTTTGTGTAGGACTAAAGCAGCTAAAGAAAACAGAAGATGAGCCAGTTAACCCACCTCTTGTTTAAGAAAAAAGCAGGTAGACCCAAGAGGCTAAGAAAGCCTTCAGTCGATGAGAAAGAAATGATAAAGGAACACAGGACTGCAACGTCAACAGTACAGAAATTGAGGAGAGTTGGATAGCTACAACTATGCAGATTATGCAATCAAAAAGGACACAACAAAAGAACTTGTCCAACCCCTGTCGATATACAGTCAAGCCTACCAGAAGAGGGACGGATCTGAGTTGATGATGAGTTTAATGCAACGTCAAGTGCCCCCCTCCCCTTGTTAGAAGTGAACTATCACAACCAGATGAGGTCAGAAACAAACCTCCTTCAAGAACAAAACTGTCCAGGCCAAAGAAGATGGTGAACTAACATATTAATAATGTCAATTATACTAGCCACCTAACATATTAATTAATTTTAAATGGAACTGAGTTATGAAATTGATAACTATTACAATCTGTCTGAAGGAGACGTAGTCCTGATGATAGGAATGTTGATTTGAATGATCCAGTAGTTAATGATGCTGCATCACAAGTGATGTATCAGGTAATACTAGTTATTTGCTATGCATTTGTGTAGGATCTATATCATGTTATATATGTGTTTTAATTGATTTGTAATTATGTTGCATAGTTTAATGATGAAAAAACATGATAGCAGTTGGTGAACACAATTTACATGATGCACACACTGTTGTTTCTGAGTTAAAGTACATTTTTGCAAGTGCTTATTTTTTATTCATATGAGACATATGTTGATTGTGTTTGATTCACAGAGTTTGAGTAAAACTAATGGTTTAAGACCACAGAGAAGGAAAAAGAATTGCTAGTTTAAGGCCACATAAAAAGAGAATGACCAGGGTATCATACAAGGTATGAGACTATAATTGATTGTGTTTATGTAAGACGTCCAAAAATACCTAACTGTTTTGTTCATTACACAGTATCCGTGGAGAAAACCAAATAACAAAGTGATTGAGATAGAGGATCCGGCGATTGAGAAGACCACTGTGTGTGCTGCACCACCATGTCCTGCATCTAATCTGAATGTGCATGCTGCTGATGCCCTATCTCAAATGCGTGATGTGTCCAGTGCCCCATCTCCAAAAGCGTTCAAAGAAATCGTGTTGAATAGAAACATAAACAGTCCAGATGAAGTCTTAAAAAAGTGTCCATATTTCAGGACACAAACGGGGACTGACAAGCTTGTTTCTAATTTCATTCTGTGAAATGGAACCAGTTACATGGGACGCACATATGTGGCGGAAAGAAGTAGAAGGAAGAATGTTGAAGATGATTCTCATGATTTAACATAGGTCTTGCATTTAATTGATAGGACCATTTTTTTGTCTTGGGCAAGATGCTTGGAATTATGCATTGCATTTGTGTAGGTGGATTTTGTATATTTAAGCATCTTTCTCCAAGTTTTTGACAGCCTAGATTGCAGGAGCAAAACTTGATATCTGTGGTTTTTAGATGTATTTGCTGATGTTTATTATGCTTTCTCAGAATTATTTCCTTTCCACATATCTTTCTTTGTTTATGGGTATTGTGTCTTTCTTTTTTTTCCATGCTGTACATCAATGCCGGCTTCAGGAGCAAAACTCATGCATTACATCGTTTTTCATTGACAATTCATAACAAACAATGTACTGCATAACAAACAACGGCAGTAAAAAACAAGTTTCACATTAATATACTATAATACATATTCAATTAACCACTGCATTTGACTAGCACCAAAAACTATTACACAAACCCACCAGCACCAAAAACTATTACACAAACCTACTAATTAAAACCACAACCGCGCGCTTGCAGGAATCCAAACTACGTTCATCACAGATGCACGGTCCAAAACACACCTAATATCCAATACAACCAACAAATTGCATGACATGCATCACCACTACTTCGTTCCCCATAAAATGAAGAAAAAAAAATCCATGAACAAATCAATAACCAAGTTAAAATCTTTCCTTTCCAAACCAGCTTTCTAATCTTCTCCTCATTCCCTTTACATTGCTGCATTTGCTTCTCATACCGGCTACAGTTCCGCAGCAGCCCGTGTATTATATCACAAGCTTCCGCACAAATCGGTCCATCTATCCATTCAAAAAATCCACATCCCCCATCATCGAACTGAAATAAAAACGAACAAAATTTATCTATTTATGTGTTGCTTCAAACTTGAGGAAAAATATATACTGTCATAATCCATCTACTTACTCACCAATTTAGATATGTGAGAAACCTTCGTCCCGGATTACTTTCTTTCCATGAAGTTTCTTCTACAGCTACTAATCCATATCTACACATTCGTTGGGGTAGTGTCCTGCAATTTACAGACCTTGTATTTTGTGAAGCCATCAACTGTGAAAAGGGTGAAGTCTCCTGCTTGATTGAAGAATGAGGGAACTGAATTGGAGTGGAAGGGATATTGAGGAAAGGGAAGAGAGATTATACGGGTTGTGAAGAGGGTGAAGTCTGAGGGTGAATTTGGGGAAGTTTGAAGGAAAAGAATTGGAGGGGAAGTGATGTTGGGGAAAGGGAAGCAACGTCAATTATAGGAGTTTGCACGATTTGGAGGAAAATGTTTGTTGGGGGAAGGAGGGAATCCAACGTGGCATACACCTTTCAGCCAAAAAATCTTAAAAAATGTTTTTTTACCTTTACAACCACCAGTAGGCCATCTTCCGGTGACCGGCTGTAAGTAAGCCATTACCCAAAAGACTGGCTGTTAAGTAAGTTTCATCAACGTTTAACTGTTAACTGAGTAATGTGTCAAACGTTAGGATACTAAGTGAGATTCCTTCGTATATGATTTGATTACATATATAAAGAATAGGGTCGTTGGTTGATGAACCAAAATAAACTACATGTTAGTCAACAACAGTCAACGGTAGACGTTGGGCACAAAAATGTAAAGTCCCGCAGGTCGGCACAAAAGCACTGTGCTCGGCCAGACTACACTTCGATCGTATTTTTGTCATCAGAAGCTGCACCTCGGCATCCGAACTGAACTGCAGTTCGGCAAGAATGCACTTCAGCACATCTCTACTAAAAGCTTATTGAGATAGCTAAAGCAAACTCACCTACTTCTGATTCAAATCGGCCACATAGCCGAGACAAGCCAGTACTTGTTAATACGTGAAGAACTGTTGAAGTGTAACGCCACAAAATGACTTATCTCAGCTCGGTAAGGTCATTTATTTATAATCAGCCTCGGCAGAATGATTCAACTCGGCCTCGTCCACATACCGGCTCGGCCGAATAATGCCAAGAACTATCAAATAAGATCAGGGAAAGATATCGTCTATTATGCTCTGGACCCACTTAGCGGGTCTACAGAATACTTTCCAGATGTCAAGCAGTAATTGGCTCAGTACAATGCCATCATTACAGGCCGACCTACGCAACAGCTATGAACTCAGGCTTTTGTCCCATCACACTGCAATTCTGTAACGGATTAGACCGCAATCTCAGACACATCGTCGTCCTATCACTTGGCAGGGGGCAGACCTCCTCTTTTTCCAGTATAAATACCCCTCAACTCACAACAGGAGAGGGGTCGGGAGATTCTTGGAGAACAACTGGAGTATTACAATCCAGAACTCCATCTCGGCCACAACGCAAAACTCACAAACTCAGTGAGATATTTCTCAAGTTTCTTCAAGCCTTTATATTCCAGCATAAATTGCATAGACAAAATACCCATAACTGACTTAAGCGTCGGAAGGTTCTCCCGGGGCAGCACCCCGGGACCTCTAACGTTTTTCTTCTTTCTCAGGCTCCGTAGAAGGATTCAGACGGAAGATTAACGGAATATATTCCGGGTCATCTCTGACCCCCATGATGACCAATCTCGGCCTCATCATTTGGCGCTAGAAGGAGGGCCTCCTTTCTGAGTCTCTCAAACCGAAATACTTGCATAAATATGAATCTCTCATAGAGCAAGTCGAAGACAAATACTTGCATAACTATGAATCTCTCATAGAGCAAGTCGAAGACAAATACTTGCATAACTATGAATCTCATCATAGAGCAAGGTGAAGAAAAATACTTGCATAACTATTGAAGTAGAGCAAACAAAACTTCGCAATCTGCTGAAGAGAGATGTTTGCAAACTACTGACATAGAGTAAGTCGAAGACAAATACTTGCATAACTATTGAAGTAGAGCAAACAAAACTTCGGAGTACCTGCTGAAGAGAGATGTTTGCAAACTACTGACATAGAGCAAGTCGAAGACAAATACTTGCATAACTATTGAAATAGAGCAAACAAAACTTCGCAGTACTTGCTGAAGAGAGATGTTTGCAAACTATTGACATAGAGCAAGTCGAAGACAAATACTTGCATAACTATGAATATCATCATAGAGCAAGTCGAAGACAAATACTTGCATAACTATTGAAGTAGAGCAAACAAAACTTCGCAATCTGCTAAAGAGAGATGTTTACAAACTACTGACATAGAGCAAGTTGAAGACAAATACTTGCATAACTATGAATCTCATCATAGACCAAGGTGAAGACAAATACTTGCATAACTATTGAAGTAGAGCAAACAAAACTTCGCAATCTGCTGAAGAGAGATGTTTGCAAACTACTGACATAGAGCAAGTCGAAGACAAATACTTGCATAACTATTGAAATAGAGCAAACAAAACTTTGCAGTACGTGCTGAAGAGATATGTTTGCAAACTATTGACATAGAGCGAGTTGAAGACAAATATTTGCACAAAGCAAATGAAGATGGAACTTCGCAGTGCAGAAGATCAAATGCTTGCAAACTATGAAAATATAGCAAATAAAACCTCACAACACTTCTGGGAGCAGAATTTCCCTATATTTCACCTCGGCAGGTCTGAGAAGGTTGGGCAAGTCTCAACATCTTGGGGCAGAATTCCCTATATTTCACCTCGGCAGGTCTGAGAAGGTTGAGCGAGTCTCAACATCTGTGGGAGCGGAATTCCCTATATTTCACCTCGGCAGGTCTGAGAAGGTTGAGCGAGTCTCAACATCTGTGACATCTGGAGCAGTTTCCCTCATATTTTACCTCGGCAGGTCTGAGAAGGTTGGGCAAGTCTCAACATCTTGGGGCAGAATTCCATATATTTTACCTCGGCAGAGTCCAACATCTGTGGGAGCAGAATCCCCTATGTTTCACCTCGGCCAACATCCTTCGGATATGCTTGGCTAAAACACTTAGATTATTACTAAGTGTCATTCAGATTGGAGCTCAGCCAAGACAGTACAAGATTTGTTCTTATTCAATTCTTGGTTCAGCTCGGCAAAATAACAGCCAGTAAATGTGCATAGCAGTCTAATCAGAGGTTGACACGTCCTCATTAAAAGGACGGCTCATTAAAGATTTTGAATCGATTAGTCTGCCCTCTCAGGTCAGCTCGGCCAAACAAATCTGGGGGCAAATGATGAACCAAAATAAACTACCTGTTAGTCAACAACAGTCAACTGTAGATGTTGGGCACAAAAATGTAAAGTCCCGTAGGTCGGCACAAAAGCACTGCTGCTCGGCCAGACTGCACTTCGATCGTATTTTTGTCATCAGAAGCTGCACCTCAGCATCCGGACTGAACTGCAGTTCGGCAAGAATGCACTTCAGCACATCTCTACTAAAAGCTTATTGAGATAGCTAAAGCGAACTCACCTACTTCTGATTCAGCTCGGCCACATAGCCGAGACAAGCCAGTACTTATTAATACGTGAAGAACTGTTGAAGTGTAACGCCACAAAATGACTTATCTCAGCTCGGCAAGGTCATATATTTATAATCAGCCTCGGCAGAATGATTCAACTCGGCCTCGTCCACATACCGGCTCGGCCGAATAATGCCAAGAACTATCAGATAAGATCAAGGAAAGATATCGTCCATTATGCTCTGGGACCCACTTAGCGGCTCTACAGAATACTTTCCAGATGTCAAGCAGTAATTGGTTCAGTACAAAGCCATCATTACAGGCCGACTTACACAACAGCTACGAACTCAGGCTTTTGTCCCATCACACTGCAATTCTGTAATAGATTAGACCACCATCTCAGACACATTGTCGTCCTATCACTTGGCAGGGGGCAGACCTCCTCTTTTTCCAGTATAAATACCCCTCAACTCATAACAGGAGAGGGGTCGGGAGATTCTTGGAGAACAACTGGAGCATTACAATCCAGAACTCCATCTCGGCCACAACGCAAAACTCACAAACTCGGTGAGGTATTTCTTAGGTTTCTTCAAGCCTTTATATTCCAGCATAAATTGCATAGACAAAACACCCATAACTGACTTGAACGTCTGAGGGTTCTCCCGGAGCAGCGCCCCGGGACCTCTAACGTTTTTCTTCTTTCTCAGGCTCCGTAGAAGGATTCAGATGGAAGATTAACGGCATATATTCTGGGTCATCTCTGACTCCCATGATTGTTGGACCGTGAACCTGCAATAAACACCACTAGAGGGGGGGTGAATAGTGGTTAGCGGAAATTACACTACAACCCTTTGTTAAAATCCCCTTTGAAAACAGAATCTGAAACCACCTCAGACTCAGAACCCGTTTTTCAAAAATTCACAAATAATTATACACAACTCTAAAAATTATGAAACTTTCCAGAATTTAAACTAAATGAGTTAACAAGACTCTGTCCAAAAATCAGACAAAAATAAGATCGTTTGACCCTTCAAATAAATAAAAAGATTCAGATGGTCAATCTGGACAGAATTGGACAGAATGTTGTAGATTTTGCAAAACGTGTTTCTCTTTGAATACTCAACCAAAAAGGTTGATCTTTATATCAAAACACTCCTTATGATGTGTAGATGAAGTTTCCAAAAGGCCCTGACCTTAACCAACTCTTAAAAAATACAGAATTTAAGTTTTCTCAAAACTGGTCAGATTGCATCCAGATTGGAGCAGTTATCTTGCAAAGACTGAAAGGCTAACTTTTCCTTGCTCAAATCAAGTGATTCTTGTTGCAAATGAAAGCTAACAGTCTGAAGTATAACTCCACCAAAAATCACGAATTTTGAAAATGTTTAGCTATTTTTTTAAATTGTGAGAAGTTGTGTGAAAACTGCAGTAAAAACGGACAGAAAATAGAAATAAAGAAACAAGAGAAGAACACCGAGAATTTATCCTGGTTCGGTCAATGTGACCTACTCCAGTCCCAAGGAACACCTTTCCTTGGATTTCACTATGGTATGAACCAAATTACAGCAAGAACCAAGCTTGATCCTTGGGTTAAACACCAACCCTATTCAAGACTTGGATGAACACCTTTATGCAACTCTTGGTTGCAACACCTCTATCACCTATTGATGTAGCCTTATAGATTTGGCTAATCAATCTTACAAATAAGACACAAGAAGGTGTGTATAGTGTAGCTGGACAACAACTAGAAATGGAACACCTTAGCTACACAAAGTATGAACGAAAATATGAGAAGAGATTAGCAAGACAACAATCTTCAATTTTTGCTTTCAAGTGTGTGTCTTCTCTTCTTCACCTTGCCTTCTATTTATAGAGTGAATTGATGGCATATTCCCTCCAACTTTTATACCATGTGATGGCTGAGAATTTTGAATTAAAACACCTCCATAATCATCTCCAACAACCTTGTCTCCATTAACTTCAAATTTGAAATTTCAAGTTGACAACTTTTGCCAATTAGCTTGCTTTTGGTTTGTCTTCTTGTCTCCAACTCATAAAATGAGAAAAACATCATCTTCACCTGTATAATCACGTTTTGGAGGCTGTGTATATGTATACCAACTCAGATTTTTGAGGAGAAATCAACAAATAATAGTTGACAAGGTTATGTCAACATATAATATCAAAATTCTCATTTCTCCTTGACATATTGTGATGAATCTTGCACCAATGACACCTTGTAATCTCTGAAAGATGATGATTAAGAACCTCCAATAACATATATATAAGAGTCTTCAAGAGAAAATAGAACGTGACATCGAATACCGTCACATATCCCGCTACCGTCGATAAAATCATCAAATGAGAGAATAAAATAGAAAACCACCAAATAATCTTCAAGAATATACTAAATGATCTCCAGAATGAATGTAATAAGATACTCAAGAGATTCCTTGAGTAAAAATACCGAAACCGTCTTCGGGGGTAAAATGACCAAAATGCCCCTAGTGAGATAAAACTCCAGAAATGACCCCGATGGTCAGAATTAAATATAATAACACCTTCTTGATAATAAATAAGATGATAATATCTTCTTGAATCATATTCACCATGTCGAGTACCTACAAAACTCAAAATACCACTTTTGCCCTTTTTGGTAAGTTGTAGAAACTTCGAGGGCATATTAGTCATAAGATATTATCATCATAAAAATCACATAATCACAACATGATAAACATATATAAATCATGTAAAAATAAAAACAACTATTTTATCACAGTTTAGAAAAATATTTCTAACAACCCTAGACATCGTGTCATTTCTCTTCACTTATTCAACTCTTTCATTTATAACACCATATGTGACATTTTTAAGTATTCATCACTTAAAATCATGACTTTGAAAATTATCCAAACATATTTCTCAACAATGATGACCAATCTCAGCCTCATCATTGGTGTATGCTTGTTTTTATTGCCCTATTATTTCTTGGTATATTAAGACAAGCAGTTAGCGAGAGGCAGCTAAAAGGTCAAGAGGTGATAGAGGTGGCTAGAATGGTGAAAATAGTTTTGGAGGCATTAGAATTGAGAGGATGATGGTTAAGGTTGGTCGTAATAATTGAAATGAGAGGAAGGAGGTGCTGGAAATTGTTGGAATAGTTTAAAGGAAAAGGAGATGGTGGAGGGTGACATAAATGGTGGGAGTGAGAGGATGGTGGTAGGAGGACTGTGGAACACCGTGGTTAGGGGTGGCAAATCTCATACACGATACGAAAATACAATACGAACCTGACATGTTCCTTGTAGGTACGAGTATAATCTTGGCGGATTTCATGTACAAATCGGGTAAGACCTAAAACTTACCCGTTAAGATGCCCAATTTTTTAATTATATTTTGAATATAAATTATGAATTATTAAAGTAAAAAATTATAAAATAAAAAAAGAAACTCGTAAAACCTAAAAACCTAATACATGATTTCCAATTTCTCATTTCGTTCCTTTTTACCCTCTGCAATTGTCCCCCGCCGCCCCTACCCATCATTCTCCATTTCTCTTCTCTTCACTCACTCTTCACTCTTCTCAGTTCTCACTTCTCACTTATCACTTAAGCGGCAGCTGGCAAGCAAGCGGTCTTGGTTCCATTCCGAAAAAGTTGGTAAAGCCGAAGGACAGACCGAAATTCACTCCAAACAGAAAAGAATATTGTAGAAATGGAGATGATTTGATGTTATGATTTAACTTTTATTTTCTAAAATTTGAAATACTTTCTGTCCAGAGGTCTTCCATTAGCGACACGCTGTCACCGTCACCGTCCTCATAGTCCTTGTCGGAGATACTCCTCTCTCCTCCCGTTTTTTGTCACCCGCTTTCGACCTTCTTAGTTATAAGCATTCACTTGACTGGAAAGATGTGATTTCATTTCATGGTTTATGACATTTTTAATCTTAAACCTTAGGTTCTGGACCTACTGTTATTTCAATGATACACTGTAAGTATAGTCGGTTTAAATGCATGAAACCTGAAAATATCTAAAAAATACATGAAATGATCGTATACGACCTGAAATATTTATGATTGTCAAGTTTGTAAGTATACCTGATACACGACACGAAACCTAATATGTATAGGTTTAGGTATTTACTTCCATACACGAGAAGCAAACGGATAAGGTATGGGTCTGATATTTCGATACTCGAAACTCGAAAAACACAATACACGAAATGCGAAACGGATAAGGTATGAGTATTGTCACCTTTAATAGTGGTAAGTAGCCGAGGTATTTGTCCTATCACATTATTCATCAGTTATTATTTGGGTTAAGACATTCCTACAAATAGTATAGTATTAAGAATCTGACATGAAAGTAAGACTGTATATATGAGATCGCAAACTTCTTCCTGAACCTTATGGAAACAAACGCGAAAGCCTCATGTACTGAGAACGTCCTTTAATAGTTTTTTTGGTCTTAAAATACCCAGGTTAAGAGGTTAGAACACAAAGTAAGGCATAAAGATAATTACATTAAACTACAGGGTGTAAATGTAATTGTTCCTTGAAATCACGAATTGGATTTCTCCTTTTCTCCCGAACTTCTTTTCATTTTTCTGTTCTTCGGTGTCTTCAACTTTTTGCTCATCGTCTTATTCCACCTGCATTTCTGATCGAATCTAACAATGTCTTGCTTAGCTCTCTCACTTCAACCCATTAACGGACCTGACATTCTGCTCCAAACCCGAGAATGGTTTCCTCCATCCCGTGCCCTAATGGCCCTTTCCTCTTTCCGTCAAACCCGTCTCGCTTTCGCCGCCAAACACCACCACTCCGCCGCCCCTACCGCCACCTCCGACGAATCATCCGCCGATCCCTCTTCCCTCGGCGATGATCCCCTCGCAGCCTCCAGTGGCCAGGTCATTGTCGGCGTTGAGAGCAGGTACCGTGTTATTTATCGATTAGCTAATTCGATCTATGTTCTCGGAGTTACAACTTTGGAGGAGACAAATAATAATGTTTTTGAGTGTATTAATATCGTTAATCAAGCTGTTAGTGTTATTGTTACTGCTTGTCGAGGCATAGATGTGAGTCCTGAAAAGTTGAGTAAGAAATATGCTGAGGTTTACATGGCTTTGGATATTGTTTTGAGGGGTGTGAGTAGTATTAGGCTTTCTGCGATGCTTGCTTCGATGCACGGTGAGGGGATCGCTAAGATGGTGCATTCTGCTACTCAGACTGAAAGTAAGATCCGGGGTGCTGATAATTGGGCTGTGATGGAAGGTCATGCTGTTGAGCATGAGGGTGGCGTGGAAGCGTTCTCGAAGGCGGTTTTTGAGTTGCCTGTAGAGACATTGAAGGCTGGGGATGAGGTGGCTACCACGATGGCGTTTAGTGGTGGGCAGATTGATGAGAAGGAGGAGAGTAAGGTTGAGGAGAAGGAAGAAGAGAAGGATCCTTTTGCTGCTAGTGATAAGATTAATCAGCCCGAGTCGCTTGTTGAAGGGTTTAAGAAGGATAAAGATCAGAGTAGGGATTTGACCGTAGCACTGGCTGGTCTTGAGGTTACTTCATTGCCACCTGCTGCGGCTACTGATTCTACGCATATAGGAGTTGAAGGATTTGAAGGGAATTATGGTGGGATTGAGTTTAGTAATGACGGATCCACGTTGCCAGAAGATTTTGAAGGGATTAATGATGCTTGGGGTGGTGGATTGGATGTATCAGAGTATGTGGGGCCAAAGAAGATCAAGAAACAGGAGGGTCTTGGTGGACTTGAATTGCTCGAAACTAGTGAGCCTCCAAAGAAGGATGCCGCTGTGGCTGGTGATGGTGCTGGCAAAAACCTTGAAGATATTTTAGTCAAGAAAACAGAAATGAAGGGTCCGGAAATATATGTTACAGAGGAGATCAGTGCGGAGTTCAGAGAATCGCTGCTTGCTAGAGTGGGCTTAATGGGGGTGGTGTACTTAAGAACATTGCCTCCCAAGCCTTCTGATGATAAGGAAACTGAGTTTTCTTTCAAGATTGATAATACTGACCGGGTGAAGAGGTTTGTTATGCAAAGCTCTCGCATTAGCAGCCTTGGGGATGGAATGTTTCATGTAAGGAGTGCATCATCAAAAGACCCTATTCCGATTATGAAGTTTAGTTTGCTTCCTCAGAAGACCCCATTACCCTTAAGAGTTCGGCTTGTCAAACGTCTCAGTGGAACTCTACTTTCTGTGATGATACAATATATATCAAATCCAGATTTACCTGCGCCGCTAAATAACGTAACTTTTGTCCTTAAACTGCCAGTGGATCCAACACTTCTAAAGGTTTCTCCTAAAGCAACCTTGAATAGGTCCGAGAAAGAATTAAAGTGGCATGTTGATGAGATTCCACTAAAAGGCAATCCTGGTAAATTAAGAGCAAGGATGCCTGTGGATATCAGTGATGAGGACAATGAAATAGATCTGGAAGTGGTTGCCTATGTCAAGTTTTCTGCCCAATGGAGTAAAACATTGTCTGGAATTTCTTTTCAGCCTGCTACTGAGGGTAAGACGGATTTTTATGTGGTTGACCACAAATTTTCAAGCGGGGAATATATATGCAATTGAAGGCAACATCCAGTTATGAGTACTTTCTCTTTTCTCACTCTGTTTCATGAGCTCTGTATTGTAGAATTTTTCTTCAGGCTTGTGTTCTTTTACCTGTAGCTTATATTGTGGATTCATGATTTTCGTTGATGGTATTTTTTGTTTGTAGTGCTGCCTATATCTTGTGTTGGTCCAATGGCTGACATTTTTCTCTTCTATATACTGTTTCCACACTTTTGAGTTGTTCTTTTGATGAATGAATATGCAGATCGTTGTGTTACTTGATAATCATGTCTCTACTAAACACTAAGTGAAGCTAACAATCTGAAAGAAATTTAAGTATCAACATTTTCTCTGTTCTTGCTGCTGTGTGTTTTTGACAGCTTACTATTAGATTATGACAGTTGGTAATTTAAGTAGTTTTCATTCATTTAAGAGACCAGAAAAATTTCTGGTGAACGGAAATTAGACAGTTTCAGTGACTTTCCTCCAGGTTCCGAGCCCTTCGCCTTTTTCCCTTGAGGAAACGTTATCGTTTGTCTAACAAGGCCATGTATAGTTCAAGCCTGAACTGGTCGATATAGAAATAAGCAACTAGAACCAATAAATTTGCGAAATGTGTGCTCTTCGTTAGATTGCAAGAATCTAGGTGCTCTGGTGCAACTTACTCTTAATGCACGCTAGTGACTGGGGCTGGACGATGACTATTACATGCACAAGTCATGGTGAAGTCTTCAAATATAGTTGTTTGCAAACTAAAAAAAATACCCTTAAAATAATTCTTTCTGGAGAGTGCTACGGTGCTTATGCATCAATTAAAGAACCGTCAAGGCTATATGGTAGATCATGGTAGTTCTAATGATATGAAACGATTTGATGGTTCCCAGGCTGAAGGCGGAGGCCATCCCTGACGCCTTTTATCTGAGAACATATACGCTCTCCCAAGTTGGACTAACAAAATAAATTGGTGGGAATAGCCTCTTTGCTTCTCAATGACTCTTCTCATAGTTAGTTTATAATTAGCTTGCAGTTGTATGTACTCAAATAGCCAGGAGTTGCCATACTGATATTTTGTCATTTTCGTGTTCTACGGGGGAGTTGTCCTGGATATTGCTGTGCCCAAGCTTCCGGTGTTGGCTTTGATGAATAGAAGTTTTATATCAAATCCTTTTGAAAGAAGGTGCATTCCCTTTTTTTTAGCATATTAAAGAAGTTACTGTGGCAGGAACAGAATATTTTTCTCTCTCTATCTACTTTTTCTCTCCCTACTCTTTAAAACAAATCCCGTAACTTCTCTACCTCCCAGCCCCATCCCTCCACCACTCAGGAGCGAAATAACTGCCGGCGGAGTTCCCTCTCCGTCCGCAGCCTCGTGCTGCCGGCAAACTAAAGTTTAACTTTTTCTCTTCTGAAATGCCTAGATCTTTCTGATCTCAAGTCGATCATGGAGGTGCTTCCCCAATCCTTTCCGACCATTCTGGCGCCGTCACATGTGTCAGGGGAACAAATTTACACTTTCTCCTCTCTATTCTCTTCTGAAAATGCTTTTGTTTTTTATCTAAACTCGATCTAAACATGCAAGGCTTGATACATGTTAAATCGGTCTGAGCTAGTCTGCTTAAAGCCAATTTCAAACATGAAGAGGCAACAACCCTTTCCTTTTTCAGCTTCGATGTTGGAAAAGATGAAAAATCATTTGCAATTTCTTCGAATGAAATCAGCAGTGGGAAAAAAAACGGGCCTCCTTGATCGTTGGTCAAGTGATCGGCAATAAAGTCTCATTTCTCAATCTCAAACACATTGCAGAAGCTAAATGAAACAACAATAGTTTAATGGAAACTCAGAAGTGTCAGAAGACTTCTTCATCTTCATATTCCAATATGAAGATTGCAAGAAGAAAATTATAGAACTCTCTCCAATGTCCTTTGGCAAAAAAATCTTGTTCTTGTGGCCTTGGACACCTGATAAGAAGATTGAAAAGCTTAAAGTAAATGTTGTACCTATTTGGGTAAGGTTGTCTTCTCTGAGGCTTCAGTATTTCAACAAGTACACACCAGGTAGAATTGATAGTCTCTTGAAAAACTTCTCTTCATGGACAGAGGAATCATTGCTTAGACTCGTGTTGCATTTGCAAGAATTCGTGTTGTAATCAATACTGATGAAATTCTTCCTAAAGAGGTGACCTTCGCTGATGAATACGGTGAAGTTAATCAAGAGATTACT
Organism: Eustoma russellianum; assembly: GCA_036186865.1. NCBI lineage: Eukaryota > Viridiplantae > Streptophyta > Magnoliopsida > Gentianales > Gentianaceae > Eustoma > Eustoma russellianum. The sequence continues at coordinate 27,589,980 of AP025057.1, forward strand.
TACAAGTGGAGGCCAATTCAATTCTCCAAATGTAAATATTGTGGTCACACTTGTGAAGCTGCCATCCAACCACTGGGTTGACACAAAGACCCAATCAGTTGCATAAAAGAACTGAACGACCCAAGAAAGAAGTAAATGAGAAAATGCAATTTTAATGTTGAAGAAAATAAGCACGTGGATGTCAAGTACCTGCCTTGTCTTGTCCAACTAAAGATTGAAGCTGAAGATCAGCAAGAAGTGGAGTCTACAGACAAACACTAACAATGGGTTAGCAAGAAGCTGAAGTTTGCCAAAGCTCCAAAGGCAAAGACTCTGTCCCCTGAGAAATTAGCAGAGAAATAGGCTGAGAAAGTGGTTTCACAAAATAAATTTGACCCTCTAGTGAGTGAGGATGGTTATGATCTGAATGGTTACTTAGAGGAAGAACTTACTTTCTCCGAATATGAAGCCAAAGAACATAAAGTTGAAAAAGAAGATAAGAAAAAACTTTTTTCGAAGGATGGCTGGGAAGAAAGAAAAGAAATAGAACACATATCTGGAAGAAAATCCAAGCCAACAAATGCAAGTGTTTTCAACTGAACTGATATCTTTGGAGGAAAGCTACAAAGAGGAACCATAATGATAAAATAAGTGAACACACAGAAGCAGGGGATGAAGGAGATGAAATGGAAGAAAAACAAAGTTTTGAAGCTGCTGTATCCAAGCCAAAAAGAACCAAAAAGGTAAGATACATCCCTCTCATGAACTAAGAAATGAAAATGATGGTGATCTGATGGAAATTGATCATGAACCACACGTGCATATTCCCTCCATGTCTCATGTTAAGGGGTCCGGGTCAAGGAACAAATTCAACAACATGCTTTAATGATCGACTTAACAGAGGGCACCGCGTCAAGATTGCTAAGCAATATAGTAGAGGTAGGAGTAGAGGAAGGAGACTAAAGAAATAGTTTTGGTCTCTCTTTTGATAGGATTTTGAATTACTCCCTAGAAGTAAGTTCTGCCTATTGACATTGAGTTATTGCTTGTGGTACCACCTATTATAATGGCTACCTCGTATGCATATTTTAATATTTATGAAATTCAACTTTAAAAAAAGAAGTTACAAATGAGGATGATGTTTATACATTTACATATCCCATAGTTAGAGGGTGGCTCTCTTATCTCGAGTCTTTATTTGTTGGTTCTTGATTGCTTTAGAAACTTAATTGTAAAGTAAAAAAGGAAAACATCAGATAGAGCAAATAGTAAGAAGTATGTCTTTTTTGAGTTGATACCTAAATAGAATCTATCTCATGAACAAATCAAACAGTTATTTCGTCTATTGTTCAGAGCCTACAGAAACGATGTCTGACTAGATCACGCAAGATTTTGAGGGACTTTTGGTTGGAACATGTGAATTGGTGATATGAATTTCAGAGGTTGATCAGTCCAGAGTGGTTTTATTTCAAAGGATACTCAATTGTTTCAATTAAATTGAGTTTCGTAAGTTGTACCCATTTCTTGATGATTAACAAATGAATGTCAACAAAAGGTTTTTTCTTCAGAATCATAAGGAGGATGATACTCCAGCATATTGTATGTTGAATGTTCTGCTCCTGTTTCTCAGATTGGAGATGCCTTCAGCAAAAAGAACTGGATGCTCTATAATTGAGTAAAGTAGTGTCACCTTCTCCAATGTAGTGGTTGAAAAATTCTCGTCCGTAGGTTGGTTTGTAATTTCTGTCTGCTGTCAACGTTGACATGTTCAGGTTTTTAGTTCAGGTATATTTGGACGACTTGAAGCCGATGGTTAGTTAATTGGAGGAAGAGTGCAAGATAGGACAATATGATTTTCAACCCTAGAATGCCCAAAGCTGAGTTGCAGTTACCACCACCACCATCATCATCTCCATCTCCATCATCATCATATCGTCTTCGTCTTTCTTTTTTGAGAACAATGTAAATAATATATCCAATAGATCAAGGCGTACCCTGACCCGAAAAAAGAGCACCTTTAAAAGGGTGTAACCCGTACATTGGATAATTATGACAGAGCAACATGATGATCTGTCAGAAAAAACCAAGACAAAATTTAAAAAAAAACACACACAAAGGCAACAGGCTGCCCAGTGTGAAAGCAAGTACTACGAAAAGATACAGTAATGAGCCAGTACTGAAGACACATAACATGCTATGGGTCAAAAGTAATCAATCAATAAAGCAAAAAGACTATAATCTATACATTAGACTATAGCACTAAAAGACTATAATCTATACATTAGACTATAGCACTATGATATCAGATGCGAGTATGAATTGTGCATAACTCTATACACATGTATACATATGAGACGAGTTACATCCGCGGGTATAAAAGCAAAGTCTTCAAATATTTTCTTGTTTTTGCCCTGCCAAATATAATATACAGCTGCTGCAATAGAGACTTTTACTACCTTAAATCTAGGTGACTTATTTTGCAGCCTAGCTTTAGCCCAAGCTAAAGTTCTGGTTAGGTTAATGATGGTAGTAGGCATGCCGTTCCATACAGCAATGGAATGCCAAACTTGTTTTACAAAGGGGCATTGGAACAAAAGATGTCTCAAGGTTTCAGTTCCCACTCCACAAAGAGCACATGAGTGGTCTTGGATAAATGGCAGTTTGTCTTTAGTTTGCCATTTCCTAAGGACAGCCAACCAAAGACAGAATGAGTGTTTAGGAGTTAGGGTGGAGTCCCAGACAATGCCAGCCCAAGGCACTTTTGACCCTTTTGGACGAAAGAATTTATATGCTTTCTTGGATTGCAATTTATTATTGGTGACCCAATTTTTGAGAAGGTTTAGCACAATATTGACGCTACCTTGTGAATGGACTAGGGAATCCTTGATTTGAAGCAATTTTTTTAACAATGGGAAATTAGTTTTTGCGATTGGCCAAGTCCATAAGGTTACATAAATTTTGTACCTATGGTTAATCCATTGTATCCATAGGTACTCTTTCTTCTCGTGAAGATCCCAAATGTGCACAGACAGTAAAAAAGAGTTCCAGGCCTTGAGGTCAAAGATACCTAAACCACCTTCTTCCTTAGGCATACAGACTTGCTTCCAGGCTACCAAATCCTTTCTATTCCTATTATTAGTGCAACCCCAAAGGAAACGCATGCAAATGCGATTGATTTGGTCAAGAGCTGAAACAGGAATAGGAAGGGCGCCAACCAAAAACAGTGGATCCCTTGAAGGACAGATTTTATCAATTGCAACCTTCTCGCATATGATAAGGAGGATGATTTTCAAAGGTTTGTTTTTTTTAGTAATTTTAAAATATATGGTGAATAATGTGCAGCTTGTAGTTTGTAACCAGCAATTGTGATGCCCAGATACCTAAAAAGCATTGTACTTAAGGTAAACCCAGTAATAGACTGAAGCTTTTGTGGGTTAGGAGCACCAGCAATAAAGAAGTTGGATTTGGATAGATTGGGCATGAGGCCAGAGGATTGTCCAAATGTATTTAGTCTATCCATTATCATCCTGATAGAGGAATCATTGTCTTTGGCAAAGATGACTAAGTCATTAGCAAAACAAAGGTGAGTAATGAGGTTGTCTTGACACTTAGGATGAAAAGAGAAATTCTTATCCCAAAGTAGTTGACGGAGCAACCTAGACATGTACTCCATGGCAATGACGAATAGAAATAGAGAAAGTGGATCCCCTTGGCGAAGATCTCTTTTACCCTTAAAGAACCCATGAGAGGCACTATTCATCAAGATAGAATATGAGGCAGTAGTAACACACTCCATAATCCATTTGACAAAAATGGAAGGGAAGCCTAGTCCAAGTAAAACAGATTTTAGGAAGTCCAGTTAAGGGAATCGAAAGCTTTCTGAATGTCTACTTTAAGCATACATTTTGGAGAAGTTCTTTTCCTATCATATTCTCTAATGAGTTCTTGGACTAGAAAAATATTTTCCATCATGGACCTATCTTTCAAAAAACCCGCCTGAGCTTTATCAATGACTTGAGACATGACAGAGACTAGCCTATTGACCATGATTTTGGAGATAGCCTTGTAAACAACACTGCAACACGATATTGACCTAAAATCAACAAATGTGGATACATTTTCAGTTTTAGGAATCAAGGCGATAAGAACATGATTAAGTTGCTTGAGAAGTCTGCCATTCGTAAAAAAATTCATGAATGGTTGTTGAAGAGTGAAAAGGCTATCATGTTGTGGCTACTAATCGACGAAGAGGGGAGTGATGTCTAGCAACAAGGATCTTGTTGCTGTGGCTTTTGGATTAGCACCAGAACAGTCATATATTATTGGGTCCCTCTTCTGTAAACCAAGAGCAAACTTTAATCTGGGTATGGCGGGTATAAATAGGTAATTTGTACCTAAACACGACCTGATTTTAGTAGGTAAGGTTCAGGTCTTACTCGATTTGTACACGAAACCCGTCAAAGCTATAACCAAACTCACGAAGAGTATGTTAGGTTAGAATCGTATTTTCGTATCATGTATGAGATTGTCGTCCCTAATTATTAAACATTCTTCACCTTGGAAGACTCATTCATCATGTGAAACTCTAATTATGTTGTTCAAAAAGTTTACACATAGATCTCTCATAATTGTACGATAACATTTCAGAATAAAGAGTGACAACAACAACAATATTACTCTATTGCTTTAGAGGCTTTTGCCTATGGCGGGGTATGAGGGTCGGATGTACGCAACTATGTATTAGAAACACGCAGAGGTTGTTTCCTGATGACCCATAATGAAAATTGCGTCAAACTGTGTCGATCAACTGTTATTTCATAATATATGAAGTGCATTTAATTTAATTAGTCATTTTGATTTATTCTATCATATTCCAGAGTCAAAAAAGAGTGACAAACAAGCTAAATACATAGGGGGAAAAATCAAATCTTCTATCTTATTCTCTAGTTTATCCAATGAAGGGACGTCATGTGCATTCAATTTTCATAATCTAATATACATGATATGAACTTATTAGGTTGACTAAAAAACGAGACATAAAATAGATTAAAAGATATTCTCCCTAAATACATGACTTATCAAAAAGATACATAAAAAATCTGTTAACTTTCTGTCAAACCGGTTGTTACCTATCACTAACCATCCCCTTTCATTAAAATTTTGTATGGGTGCAGATATTGATTGCTCGATATTTTGGAGCAGCTTTATTGTTGGGCCAATCAAAAGGGCATCAACCAAACAATTTCTTGTCAACATGAACCTTTACCTTTTATTTGTTTTTCTGGATCAATTTATAATCTCATTAAATGAACTTTTATTTCTCGGTCTCAATATTGTTGGTCATTGGGCTATAATATGTTTGCAATCAAAGTAATATGATTGGTCTTCCTACAAAGATTGATTAAATAGTCAAATGTCTAATTCTTTTGGACGTGGCAATATAAAATTTATTGTTAAAGGTTGTGAGTTTTTTTTTTCAACACATCACGATTTTACCACGGAAGCTTATCACCAACACTCTAAAAGGGCGTTTCCCGTTCACTAAACTTCTACGTTTGCTCGTGGTTGAGAGAAGAACTAGATCGCTTCGCAATCTGATGTATGTAGCTATAAAGTCTGCAATACAACTAGACAGCCTCGACCATCATCAACAGAGCAACTTCAGTCTGCACATACGAAGCTTGGTAACCAAACAAAACAACATCCACCTGACATAGAGTGGATGACTACATAAGAATGAAATAATACAATACATCTGTGGAGAATCCTCATAATATGGATATGGAGCTTGGTGCAGAGATTACATATGGCCTACACTAGGCTACACATTTCACAAAATGGATTCGCATGCGTATACTATCATAGAATTGTCGGGGTGTAAGCTCCCCGGGTACGACTAGAGCAACTGTCAGACTAGCTCGTGATCAAAATTCCAGCATTATGTTTTTAATGGAAACCCGAGTCTCGAGTTCGAGGGCACGATATCTCCTCAGACGATCTCACTTTACTCATTTTGCTGCAGCGGAAGGGCGTGGTTTATTAGGCAGATTATGGTGTTTTTGGGATACTTCAGTGGTGCACATTCGCATCCTTTGCTACACAGCTCAGGTAATTAAATGTTGGTATACTTAATGGTGATAATGTTGTGTGGATTTTGTCTCTTGTATATGCTTCTCTAACATTATCCATACGCAGCACACTCTATGAATATATTGAACAAATAGCCGCTCACATCCATATCACATGGTTGCTGATGGGTGATTTTAACCAGGTGATTCGGTAGGAGGACAAACGGAGTGGTCGGGTTGTCCAAGGCTGTGGCGTTGATCATATGATTAAGATGATAGATTCATGCAACTTGGTAGATGTTGGGTTTACTGGTCCAAGATTCATATGATCTAATGGCCAGCTAGGCCTCTTACTTATAGAACAACGCATCGACCAGGCGTGGGCTAATGTTAGGTGGCATACGACCTTTACTGCCGCCATGCTCCACCATCTCCTGAAATCGCACTCCGATCACCATCGGTTGCTTATGATACTTGATAATGCACAACCACTGTGTTCAAACAACCGGCCTTTAAATTTCAGACTTGTTGGATTCAACATAATGATTTTCCAGCTTTTGTGTAATCTGCATGGCAGGTGGCTAGCGGCGACATCATCCGCACAGCAAAAAATTTTACCAACCCTCTACTAACTTGGAGTATCGAGGTTTTTGGGGGCATAACACAACGACAAAGACGATGTATTGCATGCCTTAAGGGAATTCAAATTGCTTTGGCACAACGGCCCTCCCTCTTTCTCTCCAAACTTGAACAAGAATTGAAGGCCGAAGATAATGAAATATTGTATCAGGAGGAGGTATATTGGCAGCAAAGAACCAACATCCACTGGTTGAACTACGGAGATCAAAACTCACGGTATTTTCACACATAACCTCCACTGGTCGAAGCTCTTCTATAGTGGGGAGGCTTAAACATGATGAAGGTACCTGATCTCCTCTCCACAAGAGATACAACGCACGATTCAAAACTACTACATATCATTGTTCTCCAACGCGAAGATGAGTCATCAACCGGCTTGCGAGGTCTTTATTCCTACCTTAAACCATGCGGATCGACATTAGCTTAATTGACAAGTACCCCCCCCCCCCCCCGCGAAGTTGAGGAAGCAATTTTCCAAATAGCCACATATAAGGCCCATGGACCTGACGGCCTTCTCCCAATTTTCTACCAAAAGAATTGGCCGATTGTTGGACCAGTTGTGACAGAGTTTGTTATCGCATCATTCGAAAAGAGCAGCTTTCCACAAGAGCTTAACAAAACACTTCTTACATTGATTCCTAAGGTACCCAACCCTGAGGACGTGTCACTGTTTTGGCATATTGCTGACAAATGTTGTTGTGAAGATCATAACGAAGAGCATCGCCAACCGATTGAAATGTGTTATTGGTAAGATAATTTCTCTTACACAATGCGTCTTTATTCCGGGAAGGCAGGCGGTGGATAACGTCACTATAGCTCAAGATATTATGCACACCATGAGAATTATAAAGGGATGGAAGGGATACATGGCCGATAAGATTGACTTGGAGAAAGCTTACGACAAACTCCAATGGCCCTTCTTACGACGCATCCTACTCGGTATTGGGTTTAGCTATGATATGGTCGAGTTGATTATGTTTACCATCACTTCAGAAACTCTTTTGGTCATTTGGAATGGCCAGTGTATGACACCTTTCTGGCCATAAAGAGGTATCCGCCAAAGGGGATCCACTTGCCCCATATATATTCTTGCTTTGCATGGAAGTTCTAAGTCAAAACATCTTACGTACAGTTAGTGAGGACAAATGGGAACCCATTCGCACATCACGTCTGGGTTCGAGTATTTCCCATCTTTTCTTTGTATATGATCTTCTACTATTCGGTGCAGCAACAGACATACATGCTAAGGTTATGGAAGAGGTCCTTGACGATTTTTGTCGTGTCTCTGACCAAAGTATTAGTGTAAAAAATCCCAAGCCTTAATCTCTAAGAATATGGCACTGCATTTCCAGCCGCATGCATAGACACGACTGGGGATCCAACGGACCACTACTTTTGGCAATTATTTGGACATGCCTCTCTTGCATGGGCGGACTGGAAGCAAACATTTGAATTTATCTTGGACCGAGTATGCCGACGCCTGGGATCTTGGCAGACTAAACTTTTGTCCCACGTTGGACGCTATGTCAAGAGTGTTCTCTCTTTGATGTCAATATATGCAATGCAAACAATTCGATTACCATTGGGCCTTACGGATGATATTGAAAAATTTTCATGATGCATCTTTTGGGGGGAGGGGGGAGGATGGCACAATCTGAAAACTACACTGTGTTCTTAGGATGTCATGTGTCTACCAAAAGAGAATGGCGGCTTGAGTATCAAACGGTTAAGGAGTATGAATATTGCTACGTTAGCAAAATTAGGCTGGGCTATCTTGACAAGGCTGGATCTTACCTGGGTTCAAATTCTTCAGCACAAGTATGGCGATTTACTACACGATAGCCTGCGGCAAAATACATCTACTGTTTGGAGACATATCCAATCCACTATCCCGTTACTGCAGGCTTATCTTGAGACTTTCAACATGCAAAATGACGACGGCACCAGTGTGTTTCGTTGGAAATGCACCGCCTCGGGGAAGTTCATAGTTTCTAGTGTATATGATCATCAAGTTGTTGCCGCTGCGCCACTAACCAATGCAATGTGCGACAGCATATGGGCGATGAAAGGGCCAGGACGTTCCAACCTTTTTCTATGGCGAGCATGCAGAAAATTATTGCCTATATGATTGTTCCTTTCTAAAAGACATGTGCGGATGAACAGTCGCTGCAACACTTGTGGATATATGGTTGATGATGTGCTACATCCACTACGTGATTGCCCCTGGGTGCAAAAAGTATGTCGCCTTTTGATGAGTCCCATCGACACACGAACTTTCTTTCAGTACGGTGATGCCACTACATGGATACTGGCCAGCATAAAAAATTCACGGCAGCATTTACCAGGGGGAGTAGAGCGGCGATATGTATTTCGAAAAGGGCTGTGTACTATTTGGTATCGGGTTACTCTTGTTCAGCACGGTGAACCTGACCACCATTCATCACCATATTATGTCTACCATGATATTCTCTGGAGGGCAAAGAAACAAGACTTGACGTTCTTGTATAATTACAATGGTGTTATAGATAACATGTGAATTTGTAGAAGTAGATAGTCTATCTTAGGGATGTCAAACGGATAAAACGAATACGGTAACACAGTATCCGTATTCGAATTTGTTTTTGTCTAACTATATCCGAATTCGTATCCGAATCCGGACGGACATTTAGGAAGTCATCCGAATTCGAATTTGTTCGGATTCGAATTCGGTGCCGGATATCCAAATCCGTATTATATCTATTTCAAATTTGTTCGAATATCCGAATCCGATATCCGAATTCGAAATCAGCAAATTTACAACAGTGGTCGTATACATATTTTCATATATATTTTTTTAAAATTTTAAAAATAAATATTTTTACATATTTTTTATATATTATTATATATTTTATTATATATTTTTATTTAATTTTAAAAATATCTATTCGGATACGGATATTCGGATACGGTAATGACTATACCATATTCGTATTTGTTTTTCTAATACTATTCGGATACGAATTCTAATACGGTGAAACGAATGTACAGCTCTTACCATATTCGATTCGGACAGCCGAATTCGAATTCGGATGTCGGATATCTGGTAAGTTTTGACAGGCCTAGTCTATCTCTTATGTGACTTTTATTCCAATCAATAAAACGATCTCTTTTTGGGGGAAAAAAAGTTCTCACAATATAATTTTTTTCGCTCTCTACGAATAAGAAGATACATCTGGTATTACAGATTCAAACGTTCAATCGTAAAGCATAGAACACCACGTTTGGAAACAGAGGCAGTCATTGTAAGTGGTATCTTAAAAGAACAAAATAACATGTAACAAAATGTCAAATATTTTCATATAGCATGTCACATCTCCTTTAACTCACATTTATCATATATATACTAAAAACGTGGGTAGTTGAACGTTGTATGGTGGAAAGCTAAACCAACACCAGAATAATATTTAAATTGCTTCCGTTGTTAATGAATATCCACGTGGTAGGTATAAATAAAGGAACAAATGTTAGTACAAAATAAAGGCACTCGCTTAGACATCTAACGCCTAAGTACAACGCTGGACTAGACATCAACGTTATCACTAGGCTTTCATTAATAACCAACACATATTTAGAAAACGTACCCATAAAACATCACGACTTTAGTTTAATTGTTTTATCTACGTCTGATTTTTTTAGTGATGGAATAAAACAAAATGATCTATTATATTGGCTGCGCTTCTTATATTGTGAAGTAGCAGTTGATCGACACGCAATTTTTATTATAGGTCATCGAGAAACAACCTCGGCGTGTTTTTAACAAATGAGTATGGTTACATACATCTGACCTCTCATACCTCGCTATAAGCAGAAACTTTTAAAGCAAAATGGTAATGTTGTTGTTTTATCTGTGTCGGATTTTTTTTTAAATACCCATCCGTCAATATAATATAAATCACATGATGATCAAAGTCAAATCATACCAATGTCTCATCCACCACTAAACTCATCCAAAAACCACTTCAAAATCCAAAAGCTCAAAACGAAAAAAAATTTGACTTGTGTATTTTTGGACATAAAAGGAATAAGGGAGTTTTTCTTCTTCTTTTATGCCTCTTGTATTTTAAAGGGGTTTCTTCTATATTTATATTTTAAAAAGGATTAAGACATGGGATTTTGAGTGAATTGTCCAAACTTACAGGTTCTTTGTTCACCCGTCTGGGTCATCGGGTTTTTGGTTAAACTGGCGGCTTACATCGTGTCAAAATGACTCACATGCTTAACTGGGTTAAATTCCGAACCAGCCAATCTGATTCCCTAGTCACCGGGTTGATCGGTTCAACCACCGGATTGTGTCGGGTTTAATAACTATGTCACTAACTATATCCATTAATAGTCCATGCTGGAATGCATAATTAACTGTTATTTTCCTTTAAAAAACTATTATTTCATAATAATGTAATCCCTCTATCCCAAAAAGACTGTCTATATAAAATTTGCACATAATTTAAAAAATTGGTTGAAATAGTCATTTAATGCTCCCCCCCCCCCCAAATTTTCATTTACAAACGACCTTAAGTTTTAAAATATACATAATTAATAAGGAGAATTTAGTAATTTAACTAATTTTCTTTTACAAGTTATAGAATGTAGACAAACATTTTGAAACGTATGAAAATATAAATGTAGACGGTTTTTTTAGGAAGGAGGGAATATTATTTATCTTGCATCAATTAATGAGACAATTATCCTATCTTTTAGCAAAAATCCCCATTTAAATTAATAACCTACTATATTAGTTAATTAGCTAATTAAACTCAAACAATTATATTAATTAGATCAACACCAATCATTTTTAATAATTTGATATACAAATATTTAAGTTATTCTTGTCAATCACATTTTAAGGTTAGTTAAGAGAATAAAGTGCTGAAATTAAATTCCAATCAGGCGCAGAAGCAATAAAAAATAGGAACGTCAAACAGGCCGTTTTTCGAGTTTTCGGATGGCAAAATACTAAACCTATACCTGACCGGTTTTCTTTGCATGTACGGAAATAGATGCTCAAACATGTACTTGTCATGTTTCGTGTCGTGTATCATGTTTACCCACAAACTTGACAAGTGCAAACATTTCAGGTCGTGTTCGGGTCATTTTATGTATTTTTCAGGTTTTTTAGGTTTCATGTATTTTCAGGTTTTTATGTATTTAAATCAACTACTGTTACGATGTATCATTGAAACAACAATAGGTCCAGAACAAAATGTTCAAGATTAAAAATGTCATAAAGGATAAAATTAAATCACATAATCTCTGAATCTAAAAAGAAAATTCACAAGAGGTGTGGCTTGACTCTTGAACACGGGTATGGAAGAGAGTGGATAAGAGGGCAGCCGGAGGCAGTTGTAAAAGATTGAAGCGGACGCAGAGGGAGACAGAGGCAACAACTGTTAAAGACGGAAGAGAAGATGGAGAGCAGCAGCTGTAAAAGATGGGAGTAGAGGCGGAGACGGTGGCCATTAAAGACGGGAGAGGACACCGAGAGAGACGGAGGGTTAGGGGGCCAGTTGCTGTAAAATGTGGATGCAGAGGCGGAGGGAGGTGGATGTTAAAGACGGGAAAGGAGACGGGGGCCGGAGGGAGGCGAAGGTTGGCCGGACGAGAGACAAAGAGTTCAAACTTCAGAGAAGATAAGAGATAATGAAGTATGGGTTGGGACGTCGGGCGGGGAAAGAGTAAGGTCTTAGGTTTTATGATTTTTAATTTTACATTTTTAACTTTAATAATTAATATTTAGAATATATTAAAAATCCAGGATGTCCGACCCGCTCTTAACATGTAAGTTTCAGGTCTTATCTGATATGTACACGAAACTTGTCAAAGCTAAACTCATATCTGTGAGAAGCGTGTTACGTTCGGTTCTTATAATACACTATCATGTGTGTGTCAAAATGTATCACAGACTTTTTGTATATGTAGCGCCCAGGCCCGGACAACGGACCCGAACCGGTGCACCCATCGTAGCCTACTGAGAGGACTACCAGACGTTATAACTCTCACATACACGTCATCGCTGAAGTAAGAGAAATCAGCACAGAGACACGTGTAAATTAAAATCTAAATCCATCAAATCTTTATTCCCAAAAGCATAAGTAAAATAAAACTGTTCATGGACGCAGCCATCTAATCCTCGAACGAATGAAAGAAAGTTGAAATAACCAATACCAGTCTAGAACAATTCTCAATATGAACTCTAAGAACCACATTCACCCCACTCGCCGTCGTCCTCAATGAAAATCATGTCATACTCGGGTTTATCTGCAAAACAACGGGTAGAACCCTTAGCGAAAATGCTAGCAAGTAACCTGCTTATAAGACATACGGGATCATCACATGGCAAGACATGAGTGAATATCAATATCAAGGGGAAATTGGGGCACGTGTCCTGAATTATTCCAAAATTTCAATTTACTTGCATAATGAAAGAAAAGAACAAGTAACAAACAAATAAAAACGATTCACTTACATATCAATCATACCGGAACGAAACATATGATGCATGACGTTTCAAAGAATGCTCTATACTACACAATTCCAGATGCTTATGCAATACTTTCCAAAACAGTGTAATGCATGTCACAATGCCCGGTCATATAACTTTATACCCTGTGATGGGCCACATCTTGTCTTTATAATTTGTGACACATCACAGCTTAACTTTATATCCTGTAATGTTCGACAGCTTGTCTTTATATCCTGTGTCACATTACAGCTCACTTTATACCGTGTAGTGGTTACAGCTTGTCTTTATACCCTGTAACACACCACAACTCATTTCACAAAACTTTATACCCTGTGCCAAAGCACAGCTCTTATCAAAACATAATGCAAATGCAAGTGCCATGATGAAAATATGCACATTCAACATATCATTCAATCACTCGAGGCTCATCTCATTCACACATTCAAGCGTCTCACTACATGCTCAGGTCTACCTCATAAAAACATTCAGACTAGGGATACAATGAATGAAGTAGACATCCTCACGCGCTCCATTTGAACCTTATCGTCGCCTCAAGCATTCACTCTTAACCCCCTAGACCATTCTCACTGAAGTCCAATTCAAATGCCTCACAAAGTTCTCATCGTTGATTCACCAGCCTAGGTCACGTTTCTAAGACTTACACTAACCTCAATCAGGTCCTAAGAAGTCTCTAAGGTCACCCAATTGGTCCTCTAACTTCCCTTTATCTCTTCTATTCTTCCCACAAAATTAGTTGACATCATACCCTACATCGATTGATCGATGTCACATCATACCCTGACATCGATCGATCCAAGTCCATTAGAAAACTTTCTGTCTCACATCAGTCTCTCCCTCAGCCTACATCGATCAATCGATGTGACTTCATACCCTCACATCGATCGATCGAAGTCCATCAAAATACTTTCTGTCTCACATCAGTCTCTCCACCCTCCTACATCGATCGATCGATGTCACATCATACCCTGACATCGATCGATCGATGTCTACAATTCCAGAAAAGGAACTCTGCGATTTCTGCAGAAACTGCAGAACCAAAACTCCAATCGTTCCCAAACTTCATCCCAATCATTCCAGGCCTAATCCCTGCTATGATCTTATGCTTAAACTACAAATTGGACACTACGCACATACATAACAAAGATTCATGCCTAGAACTCAAAGATTTCAACCTACGAATCCAAAGATCCCACCTTTCACCCTCTAACTCCACACCACAATGAAATCATAGCAAAAAGGGATTCAAGGGGTAGAGATTTGCAGGAATTCATATAATCATCAACATCAACTAGATCTTCAAAATATGATGGCCAAAACATTGAAACCATAACACAGAATTACACATAATTCACAAAAGATAGACGAGGATAGAATACTGCATGGTGATCCAATTTTGATACAAAAATAGGATCTTTTTCTTCACAAATCGCAGGAACTTATAAGAAGATTACTTGCCTTTGATTACGGATAATCGGATTGAGAAACAGACGAAAGTTGGATCGGTTCCTGAAGGCTATCCTCTTCTCCTACGCTGTTGGAAAATCGGCTAGGGTTGGGGAGAGGATGAAAGTCGACGCTTTTCTGAGAAAATGAGGAAACTGACGTTCTGTCAGTTTTTTATCATGGGAGAGGGCAAAACTGGAATTTCTAAATTGTATTTTACTTAAATCCTTTTCTTAAATTCTTAAATTCTAATATTTAATTCAGAATTAATTGATACTTAATAGGTTATTAATTTCTTAAAATTTCTTCTCGCATTTAATTAAGGTCCGGAGGGTGCGGGGCAAAACAATATAACCGTATTAATTTACCAACATATATTTGTTTGCACAATAATAAGCAACAAGCTAAAAACAATATGGTTGCCATAATGTTTGATAAAATGTATGATGTATTTCGTGTGTTACTGTATTATTGTGTATTATGGTGTAACGGATAGACCTCAATTCCATCTCAAGGATATAGTAACACCGCCTAGTGTATTCGGATGAAACCTTATCATCAACAATGAGAACATCATCATTTTATTTCGGCATGGCTGGACATTTTGTGCTGCCAACCACACCAGAAAGTGATGTGACAGTGAGAAAAGTGACCAAGAGCCATAATAGCCTAGCGGCTGACCAGCAACGAATAGAAAGTGTGTGGAGTAACAGAAAGATACGTAGATAGTTTTAGCCTATTCTACTTTATCAACATAAATCGAAGTAGAGTGAGATAGATGAAAAAGGAGACTGAATCAACACAGCAGTAATCCGAACAGAACAGTGCTTGTGTCAGAAAATGAGCCAAACAAACATCGCGCTCAAAACAAAAACAAAAACAAAAATAGGGAAGCAACTGACATAGAATGCAAACTTCGAGTAGCACTAGTAGATAAATGCCACAGAATAGGCATCGAGCAGAGAAGAGGTACGAAGTAGCTTAGTTGAGACTCAGATATGAAGTCACTCGACCGAACTGCAGCAATTCACCAAGGGGTTGTGGGTTTTTTTTCTACCAATTGGGGCTCTCCCTTCACCCCTCCCCATGGGGATGGTCTACAGGGTTCATAACTACTCCTCTTACTACAGGACGTTTACCTAGCAAACGCTTAGATCCGGCTCTACCCAAACTTTTCTGGTTCACCTCATTATTCCCTACTTGTCCGACTGTTATTGAGCAGTTTTTGGATATCAAACGGAGCGAGTTCCATACTTGGAACGAGCAGAGAAGAAGGGTTCATGACTACTCCTCTTACTAAAGGTTGACACTATAATATGGTTATCACCATTGCACGGTGTGGTTATACGGTGCACATCTGTATTCTCTACTAATTTATATAGAGCTAGAACAACGAACTGTGACGAGAGATTTTGCCTTTTTTATCCAAGTTTTCTTTTTGGCTACTTCAATTATATCAAAACTAAGGGTCAACGATATCAGTGGAGATTAAATTATTTTTATGAAAAATATTTTGCTTATTTAACATTTTTCATATTTTATTCATAATTCTTTTCAATACGTAACACTAATGCCAGTGGCGACCTTTTTCCTAGTAAACAAGTAAGAACTAAAGATCACTATCTTCTTTTCAAAAAGTTACATACATTTTAACAACCCATCTCAAATCATGAATAATAGAAAAATAGAACAATGAAAACAATAACAAATCAATTGAATCTGACTCTTAGGAGAGGGCTGGCGAATCTGTTGGTTTTTTTGATCGAAAAATATTATTTATAGTGTATTTATTTGATGATAGAAAATGTATAAGAGAGATATTTATAATAGCTGGATTCATAGAAAACATAAGAGCGACCAAAACAATGTTTAAAAAGTTAAAAATCTTGAGATTCATTGAGACGATAATACTCCTTTCTTAAGTGACCTTGATGTTAGCATTAAAAAAAAGGTGTCTATAATGTTATAACAAATGTGTAGTTTACAGAACCACCATGTAAGAATAATATAATAGCAATTGATATTATTTGCCTCAAAACAAAAAATAATTCTACACCTCCAGTATCTGCATTTTTGTTTTTTATTTAATTTTGTTTTTATCTTTCTTGTTATTTGTTCAACGCATTTATACGCTCCCTTTCTTTTATTGCAAATAATAAATTATTCTCTCTATCACAAATATTTTGTTCTACTTCGACTTGAACATAATTGAAATAAGTCAATTTTTTTTTATTATTCAGATTCTATCCTCAGTTGGTGAATTGAGGTAAAATAAAAAAATCACGTAAATGTTAATTTTAAAAATAGTATGAAAACTTTGACTACTAATTATTTCTATTTTGAAAAATAGACGATATTTTTGAAATAAATTAAAATAGAAAGTAAGACAATATTTTTGGAACGTAAAAAGTATATGATCAAAGATTATTACATTCTAAGGCTCATTTAAGGCGTACACTATGCTAATTTTTTTAATATGGTATAAGTTTTGGAATTTTAGGGATATTTAGCCAAATCCTGTAAGTATGGTCATTTCTCGCTACTTATTAAGTAATCATAAGAAAGCACAATGCAATAAATTACCTTAATAGTTCTTGAAATCATGCACTTCTTCATTTCATGACGAAGAGAAAGTATAATACATGTTAATTTCCTTGAGGCGTAGAGAAACTAACGTTTGGCACTTGATCTTCCTCTCTCCTAATCTCTCTCCTAAACTACGATAACACATAATCACTATATCCTAACAAAAGCAAAAGCTATCGTTATGGTCTAAGGAGAATAAGATGCAAGTAAACAATGAAGTAAACAACAATTGCTCTGATACTAATTGAAGTTAAAACGGATTCAAAGAACACAACACGTATAAAGCACAACTCACTTTATATTAATATTCGAAAAATAACTCAAAACCGAACTAAATTTCTTGGCACCTTCTTCAATGACCCTACCCGGCATTGACTCACCAATCGCCCTACCCGGGATTGGTATTTGACACTCTTGGCCTTGGCACTCTTGGCGATCTACTATGGCCGGCTGACCTTATATATAGACAGAACTTGTCTAAACAAAACCAAACCCTACTAGGACTAGATAAACATCATTAAAACAAATCTTAACTAGAATAGATAAAGACAACTTAAGGAATCTTAAGATAATAACTCTATCTTTAGTTCCTACTTTTTAGGAATCCTAATCCAATGAGGAAATTATCCAATAATCTCCCCCTTAATTTCCGAATGTAACCTCATAATTTCTTCGACGCCACACAAGCTTCACATCTTTCCTTAGCTTGTGATCCAAATCTCGTTCTCCTGAATCGGAGTCTTGACCTTTGGCTTCTCCACCTTCCTGTACTGATCCATAGCCTAGTTTGAATTGAGGAGAAACACAAAGATAATAAATACAGTAGTCAGAATTATGCTCCACAAACAAGAGCCCTCTTTTCGGCTTTGTTTCTTTGTTTACGCCCCCAACCTCCTTAATTGTTTCGGCCGAAGCACCCACTGCGGCCAGTGCCTTTTTTTTCCAATCACAAACAACGGTGTTGTGTTAAGGATTCCTAACACAAATCTTTAACAAGGATGAACAGAATCCGGCCCTTGCTGATATGAAGAACACGGTAGCCTTCTTCCTGGATCAAACCGATACACGGCAACCCTACCACAGTGACTCCTCCCTCTTAACGCAACCTCGGCTGATACCAATTGAAGTAAACACCAATTGCTCTGATACCAATTGAAGTTAAAAACGGATTCAAAGAACACAACACGTATAAAGCACAACTCACTTTATATTAATATTCGGAAAATAACTCAAAACCGAACTAAATTTTGTTGGCACCTTCGTCAATGACCCTACCCGGCATTGACTCACCAATCAGCTTATCCGGGATTGGTATTTGGCACTCTTGGCGCACCATCTACTATGGCCGGCTGACCCTATATATAGACAGAACTTGTCTAAATAAAACCAAACCCTACTAGGATTAGATAAACATCATTAAAACAAATCCTAACTAGAATAGATAAAGACAACTTAAGTAATCTTAAGATAATAACTCGATCTTTAGTTCTTACTTTTTAGGAATCCTAATCCAATGAGGAAATTATCCAACAAACAATACCTCCATCCCAAAGAATAGAGAGTTCGCTTCCAACGAGACCCCCAGCTCTATATGTACCTGCATAGACACATAGTGAACGACAAATATTGAAAGACAAAAAGAAACAAAAAAAGTGCAAAGTCAACCTAATGTTGAGAGAATATCCTGCCTAAACCTCGCTAACCTTAATCCTCCGTCTCCATGAGCCCCTATCCTGGACCATGTCCTCAGAGAGGTGCAAATCTAGTAGGTCATGTCTAATCCGCCCCCCTAAGTCAGTTTGGACCTGCATTTACTTCTTTTTCCCTCTACAATGAGGCTTTCAACTGCTCTGATGGACGCCGATGTCTGTCTCCGCTTGACATGCCTAAACCATCTCAGTCTCTCATCTCTTATCTTATCCGCTATACTAGCCACCCCTAGCATTTCCCTAAATACCTCATTCATGAGCCAATCTAGCCTTCTATGCCCACACATCCACTTGAACATCCTCATCTCTGCCACTTCCATCTTCTGCGATTGTTTCCTCTTGATGGCCCAGCAGTCTGTTCCATATAACATTGTCGGCCTCACTGTCATCCTATAAAATTTTTTCTTTAATTTAGTTAGAAAATTCTTGTCACACAGCACCCCTGAAGGCCCCCTCCATCTACACCAACCTGCTTAAACTCGGTTCGTTACATCACTATATATGTCTTCATTCTGATGTATCTCTCCTAAACTCTACATTATTATGTCTCTGCAAATTGATGGGCGACAACAAACTTGATTCAGTTGGAAAGATGGACTTTAGCCCTATATATAGAGATAGTGTGACCATGTTATCATAGATAATATATAGAGGATCCTTTATTTATTTATTTTGCAACATACGTAACTTAGTTAACCTTCCATCAATTCTCTAAGTTAGTGTAGATAATAGAAAAAAATAAAAAGATAATATCCATGAATAAGTAATTCCAGAATTTAGTTGCGACTCTCTTACATTCTTAATGCTTATGTTAATGGATAATACCTTGTAATTTACTCCATCCGTTCAAAAACATTGTCACAGCTAGTCAAACAAATAGGTGATAAACACTAAATAAGGTTAAACTGTTAAAGTATTTGACAAAACAGTTTGCCAAAAATAGTTTTCGTATTATGTATAACCAAATTCTAAAAAACAATATGTAAAATATTTTAACAATTTGGTTTTGAATAGTGTTTGATTAATTATGTATTTGAAAACAATACGTTTAGAATGGAAAGAGTATACGATAGTGATAGTTATTATAATAACTTTATCCTAAAAGTGGTTATGAAGGTGTAATTTCCCAAAAATTGGATGGCGTATTCATCTCGTTTCGTATCACATGTTAAAGAAACGTACTTCTTACACGATGAGGACATCTCACAAGCAATAGGTGAATACCTTAAGAGAAAGTCATGATTATCAAAAACAGATGATGTCCAAAGCTTCTAAAATTTACTCGAAAGTAACTACACAGTTCAGAGGAGCGCTAAAAACGTTCACCGATGTTTCAAACATTGCCCAACAGGAAAAAAAAAAAAGGGGGGGGGGGGGGGAGGGTAAGTAGTTGATAATAATACTAAGAGTGCAAGATATTTGCTCCTATGACATAGTTCAGTTGGTACTTGGGTTGAGATTTACTCCAAGAGGTTAAGAGTTCGAATCAAGGGACACATACAGTGTGGGTGCTCCACTGCTGCTAGGCCGAAAGCCTATTTTGTGGAGAATACCTTGTGGAGAATACCTTGTGTGAGTCACTGTGTAAGTCTTTTCTTAACTTAAGAGGTCGCTAGACTTTTGATTTACATCCTGCATAATATTTTTCTTAACTTAAGAGGTTGCTAGACTTTTGATTTACATCCTGCATAATATTTTTTTTGAAACAGAGACGGTGGAACCAAAATGAGGGATTTCATTTTCATTTGAAGAGTGGAAGATATTTGCATAACTTTTTCTTTTCCAAAGATGGTTTTTGTGCGTGCACTCAACATCCAAAAGTAGTGCTTCTTTTCAAAAAAAAAATGGAGATTTTCAATATCTTCAAGGTCATATTTATACCTGACCCGTTTCAATAATATTGTCAAAGGTATTCAAACAAATAGTTAGTGAAAGATTATTGTATGTGGTTATGTTGATGATAATCTTCATGTAGTAAGAGATTGTTTTTGAGTGGAACAGATATGGTATAGTTTGGTTCGACCTGATGTTCTAGATAAGTTTTTTCGTCCGTCAAATCCCACCACAAAAAGAATTTCATTTACCGACGAAAACTTCACCGACGAACCACGGTTCGTCGGTGTTGCGTCGGTACTTTGCGACGCATTTGCGATACACTCATTTTCGTCGTTAATTGCGACGAAAATACGATGAAAAGCATTGTCGCTAACAAAAAAGTAGTCAGATTAATACGTTCGTCGGTGTTTTGTCGGTGGTTCGTCGCTATTCTGTATGTTTTATTCGTCGCTATATAGTTTGTAGCGTTACGTCGCTATATCGTCGCTATTTTGTCGCTAAAATTCCAGAACAATGATAAAATAAATTCGTCGGTGAGTAGGTTCTTGGAGTTGTGTATCGTCAGTTTTTTTGTCGATGAAACCCGCGTGTCGCAAACGTTTTGTTTTACTTTTCGTTCATATTCCGATTTGTCGTTGTGTCGTCGCAGATTCGTCGAGGATTAAACACGTGTATTAATTAAGGAAAAAGAAAGTAGTGATTGGAAAATTTTTTTTATTAATTTAATAATAAAATTTACATTATGAAACAAAAAATTAAAAAAAGAAATCTAAAAGAGAGGCGCAGAGGGGCCGTTCACTCTTCGTCATCGGAAGAAAGAGTGGCTGCCACATTATCTGCGAACTCTCTGAGGAGGCGCTTCAGCTTGTAATATCTGAATTTCAACTTCCGCAGTCTTCTAGTCATGCTGTGCAGTTGACTCGACTGCTGTTGCATGTTTGCTATCAGCATACGGTAGTCGATATCCTGTTCCGGCATTTGTTCTTGAGCATCCTCTCGCGGTAGTGGACCATACACAGATACGGAACCCTCCCGCTCAACCGATGGTGGTTGGGGAGGAGGCCCTTGTGGCGGGGCATTGTTTGCCCCTCCACCACGCCTTGGGGTTCTTCTAAAACGACGTGGCATATTTTGATGTTTTATAACTTTGTATGTGTGTATATATATGTGCGGATGTTTGGGGTATAAATAGGTAAATTTAGCGACGATATAGCGACGAACTTGCGACGCATTTTTCGACCGTTAACCAAGATGGGAATATGTGCGGGTGTGACGCTTTGTGCGAATTAGCGACGAATTAGCGACGAAATGTGTGCGGACGTGACGGTTCGTTCGAATTAGCGACGTAAACACGTTCTAATTAATTACAACCGTTGGGAACTGAACGGACACTGCGGAATAGCGACGCATTAGCGACGAAACTTGAAATAGGTGTGAAGATAATATCGTAATATCATACGTTGTAACCATTGGGAACTGAACGGAATAGCGACGCACTAGCGACGCCGTAACGACGAAACGCGTCAAATGGTGTGAAGTGACGTCGTGCGTCGCTAGGTCGTCGGTAAAGCGTCGCTAAATTCCAATAAATTCGCGCATAATAGGTTCTCCTTGTTGTATTAAGTTTCGCAGATAATAGGTTCTCGTCGTTGTATTAAGTTTCGTCGATATGTTTAGTAGGTTCTCGTCGTTGTATTAAGTTTCGTCGGTATATAGTTGATGTTTAGTCGGTGAATTAGTCGTCTCAAATTTTTCTGAGCCATATTTTGTTTGTATTTTAGCGTCGTCAAGATTCGTAAGAGATTAAACACGTGTTTAAATTAAGAAAACGAAAGCGATGATTAGAAAAAGGCGAAATTCATTAATATAGAATTATAAATTACAAAATATACTAGGACAATAATGAAAAAACAATCTAAATGAATAGCGGAGATGAGCCATTCACTGTTCGTCATCCGAACAGACAGTAGCAACACTCTCTGCGCACGCCTTCAGGAGGCGTCTCAGCCGTGCAGCTTTGGATTTAATCCGCATCTGCCTTGTGTCCAGGTATTGGAGACGCTCATCCTGGTACATAATATGCTCCCTCAGGTCATCCACTGTTTTCCATAGTTCTTCTATTTCTTTATGGAGATCGCCAATTTGGCGATCCCGACGTGGCCCAAAAAGACTGGGTTCAGAGGACTCAGCCTGTGGGGGTGATTCTTGTGGTGGAGGAACCGCTGAAGAAGAGGGTTGTTGAATAGGCCGTCTTGCCGCTGAATGGCTACTTCCACGTCGCGCTTGCACTTTAGTACGAACCATATTTGGGTCTTTTTTATGATTATAAAGGAGGTTGTTTTCTATGTAGTTGGGGGTCACGGTCCATCCTGTTTATATAGGGAATTCAGCGATGACATAGCGACGCAATAGCGACGTAAATGCATCGTAAGTGTAACAGTCGGGCACTCCGCACACCGCCGAATAGCGACGCCTTAGCGACGCCCGCAGCGACGAAACACATCGTATGGTGTGAAGATACGTCGTGCGTCGCTGAGCGTCGCTAAGTCGTCGGTGTTTGTGTTTGTTTGTTTCTGGGATTTGTGTTTCTTGGTCGTCGCTGAGTCGTCGCTAAGTCGTCGGTATATGTGTTTGTTTGTTTCCGGGATTCGTGTTTCTTTGTCGTCGCTGAGTCGTCGCAAAGTCTTCGGTATTTGTGTTTGTTTGTTTCCGGGATTCGTGTTTCTTGGTCGTCGATTAGCGTCGCTATATCGTCGCTAATACGTCGGTAATATTGCAGGCTGAGAACCATAAAATGCAGCTTTCTTCTTCCACTCTTCTCCCATTCTTCTCCCATTTCAAACACATAAATCATCAATTTTCTACGAAAATATAGAAGGAAGAAATCTTATTGTGTGGAATTTTGATGTTTTCTACCACCGAGAAAAGATAGCTGTTGTTATTTTGAAGGTATAGCGAGAAAATGGATCCGAGGAGGAGCGATAGAAAGTGGATGTACGAGAGAGTAAACAGCGGGGAGTGGAGTTTTAGATTTGTTGAAGGTCTCGAAGGATTTATGGATTTTGCGACGAGTAATGAAAGTGGAACGCAGATTAGATGTCCGTGTAAGAAATGCAAGAACCGTAAATATATGCATCCGGCTGACGTGAGGGTTCACTTATTGAAACAAGGTTTCGTGCACAATTACCATACATGGTACTGCCACGGCGAATATGAGGGGGCGTCTACATCTGCAACTGTACACGTCGAAGGGGGACCTAGTCAGGTTGATGCCGAAGAAATAGGCGAGAGATCTCACAACTCATACGTGCAGATGGTGCAAGACGCAGCCGCCGGCGTATTTACGGGAGAGCAGTACTTACAAATGCAGGATCAGGATGAACAGCCGCGTGTATTCGTGGAGGAAGATCCGAACCCTCAAACGAGACAGTTTTTTGAGATGCTGAACGCCGCCAACACGCTGCTGTATCCCGGTTGCGGTAGTCACACACAGATGTCCATGATCGGTCGGATGACGAGCATGAAGACAGAGCACCGCATGACGGAGAGATTGTACGATGGGATGTGTCAGCTGATGAGGGAATCTCTTCCCGAAGGGAACACAATGGTCGACAATTTTTATTCGACGAAGAAACAGCTGCAGGCGTTGGGACTGCCGGTTCAGAAGATCGATTATTGTTCAGAGGGGTGCATCATATACTGGGGCATCGACGAGGATAAAGACAAGTGCAGGGTCTATGGGACACGCAGGTGGAGAACGAACAAAAGAAACCGGAACGTGCCAAGAAAGCAATTCTACTATTTACCTCTCGCCCCTAGACTGCAGAGGCTCTACGCATCCGGTGCCACAGCTAGCCAGATGAGGTGGCATGCGGAGCACTACACGAAAGACGGTGAGATGTGCCATCCATCTGACGGCGAAGCTTGGAGGACGTTCGATGCGACACATCCGGGTTTTTCGTCGGAGACAAGGAACGTTAGGTTGGGTTTATGCACCGACAGGTTCAACCCGTTCGGACAGTCGGGAGAGCAGTATTCGTCGTGGCCTGTAATCGTGACGCCGTACAATCTACCACCTTGGATGTGCATGAAGAAGCCGTACATGTTCTTGACTGTGATCGCACCGGGGCCTAGGAATCCAAAACAGAAGATCGACCTATACCTGCAGCCATTGATACATGAGCTGAAGTGGTTGTGGGAGTTTGGCGTGGAGACGTTCGATGTATCGACCAAACAAAACTTCCAGCTACGCGCTGCGCTGATTTGGACCATCAGGGACTTCCCGGCTTATTCTATGTTGTCGGGGTGGAGCACAGCGGGGAAATACGCTTGCCCTTGCTGCATGAAGCAAGCGAAGATGATGTCCTTGAAACATGGACGTAAGATTTGCTGGTTCGACAGCCATAGGAAGTTCCTGCCCAGACGTCATTTGTACAGAAAGAACGTGACGTCGTTCATGCCTGGCATCGTCGAGAAGGACATGAAGCCCGAGCTTCTCACGGATGCGGAGGTGTTGGAGGAGATAGACAGTTGTGGATTCGTGGGGGTCGCTGATGATCTGAACGGCAGCCACAATACAGACCTGGCCTGTTACTGTATCGGGTGGAAGAAGAGAAGCATATTCTGGGAGCTTCCGTA
Source organism: Eustoma russellianum (assembly GCA_036186865.1). Classification (NCBI taxonomy): domain Eukaryota; kingdom Viridiplantae; phylum Streptophyta; class Magnoliopsida; order Gentianales; family Gentianaceae; genus Eustoma; species Eustoma russellianum. Next base: position 27,615,398 of record AP025057.1, read on the forward strand.
TTGGAAGAGCAATATGATCCGACACAACCTGGATGTCATGCACATTGAGAAGAACGTGTTTGACAACATTTTCAATACGGTGCTGAATGTGCCTGGAAAAACGAAAGACAATTTGAAGGCACGACTTGATATGCGCGACCTGAATATGCGACCGGAGCTGCATCCCGTTGGCACATCCTACATGCCGAAGTCCTCTTACACGCTGAATGCGGAGCAGGTCAGTGCGTTGTTAGCGTGGCTGGGGACGGCTAGATTTCCTGACGGCCATGTTTTGAACCTGTCTAAGAACATCGACGTGAATAAACGCGGTTTGCACGGGATGAAGAGCCACGACTGTTACGTGTTCATACAATGGTTGATGCCCATTGCATTCCGCGAGCTGCTTCCAACCAATGTATGTGAAGCACTTACCGAGATGAGTCTGTTCTTCAGATGTCTTACATCCACGAGACTCACGGCGGATGATATGTCAAGGCATTTGAACCTGCACCACGAGACTCAGATATCTCAGGCATTTTAAGCTGAACATCAAGAACAAGGCAAAAGTCGAGGCCTCGATGTGCAATGCCTACCTGACGGAGGAAGCATCGACCTTCGTGTCTCATTACTTCGATCCAGATGTCCCGTCGAGGTGCAGAGATGTTCCCCGGAACGACGACGACATTTCCAGATGCGGTGTCCTCCCGATATTCACACATCCGATCAGATTTCACGGACAGGGAAAGGAAATGATATTTGGGGACAGCGAGCTGAAGATTGCTCATTCTTATGTTCTGCGCAACTGCCGTCAAGTCGACCGTTTCGAGAGGTATAAACGATATCCAATTTTAATTTGTAAATACCTTGCGCTACTCTATCCATTATATTACAAAGATATACAGGGTACTCATTCGTAATTTGCTTCAGCTTGTTCATTGATTTATTGCAACACCGTTCACCGGGTATATCGAGCGATGCAATAAACAATGAGTTAGATACCAAGTTTGCTGATTGGTTCAGGTGGCATGCAAGTTTACATGTTTGCCGGTTACGTGTACGTCATGTGATACGCATTTATTGCCCCGCTAATGTATACTTACTTGTCGTTTTACAGGCGAGCAAAGGTCATCTGGCTGACGATGAGTATGGTTACATTCTGACACCAGTAGCCGAGGGTCCATTAAACAGAGTCACGCGCCACGATATGTGTTTTGTCAACGGTTATAGATTCCACACAGTCTCCCATGCCAGCCGAAAATTGTCGGAGAACAGCGGAGTGTGTGTCAAGCGGTATGACAATAGTCCGGACGAGGATGACTTCTACGGCTACCTTACTGACATCATTGAGCTCGAATATCCCGCATTGCCTATAAAGTGGGTGGTGCTATTCAAATGCGAATGGTACGATCCAACTCGGGAAGGTTATCGCGCTGGCACAAAGGTTCACGACCGATATAAGTTGGTAGACATACACCAAGGGCGACGGTACAGAAAGTACGATCCATTCGTTTTGGCTAGTCAAGCGTCCCAGGTGTACTATCTATCGTATCCAACAACGAGGATGAATGCGAGCTCAAAAGACTGGCGAGCCGTGTGCAAAGTGAAATCGAGCAAGTTTGATGTCAGTATACAGCCAGGTTCAGATGGCATGGATGCCGCATTTCAAGAAGAAAACCCGTCCATTCTGGATACGACACATGTTGAACTGCACAACCTCCCTCTAAATGACCCCACCGGCGGTTTCATCGAAATTCATCTCAACATACAACCGCCTGACAATATTGAATATGTAGGCGAAGACGAATACGAGGATGAAGAGGACGACGAGCATGTAGATGAAGATGAAAATGAATATGAAAATGAGGATGAAAATGAAGATGTGTATGAGGATGCGGATGACAATGAAGATTGAGATTAGTCACAATTTTTTATGTACCTCATTAGGCGAAAGTGTGTATGTGTTGATGTACTTATACACATGTATATACATAATGTGTGTCTGTAAGTACTTTATATTTTGTATTATTTTTTTTCCAATACTGATGTCACCGACAAATTACCGACGAAACCTTTCGTCGCAAATTTGAAATAACGACGACACATGAAATAGCGATGCCATAGTAATAGCGACAGACTGTCGTTGCTAGTGCGTCGCAAAATTTTCGACTAAAAACTGAAAACCCTTCTCTTCTTCCCCATTTCTTCCCCCACCTCTTCTTCCCACCCCCCACGGCAAAGTCCCCTCTCAGACCCCCGGCGAAATCCCCTCTCCTCCCTGACGAAATTCCATTTCTTCTCCGGTGACCTCCCTTCTCCGGTTAGTTTTTCTTCCTATTTCGTTTTTTATGATTTTAATTAGTTATATTTCGTTTTATACATATATACACTACACACGCACACTACATATATATACATTATATATATATAAACACGCACATATATATAAACACGCACATATACGCAGTGGTGTAGCTTGGGTGTTGGAGGGGATGGCGGAGGGGATGGGTGGCTGTGGGGCTGGGTGGGGCTGAGTGGCTGTGCGTGCGGTCCGGTGGGGCGGGGTGGCTATGCGTGGGGCTGGGTGGCTGTGGGTGGGGGCCGGGTGGGGCGGGTTTGGCTGGATGGTGCAGGTTGGGGCGCGGTGGGGCGGTTGGCGGGAGTGGGTGGGGCAGGGGGTGGCTGTTGGCGGGAGTGGTCTGTGTGCGGGGTGGGCTGTTGGCGGGAGTGGGTGGAGCGGGCGGTGGCTGTTGGCGGTGGGTGGGGCGGGGGTGGCTGTTAGCGGTGGGTGGGGCGGGGGGTGGCTGTTGGCGGGAGTGGGCTGTGTGCGGGGTGGGCTGTTGGCGGGAGTGGGTGGAGCGGGCGGTGGTTGTTGGCGGGAGTGAGCTGTGGGCGGTGTGGGCTGTTGGCGGGAGTGGATGGGGCGGGGGGGTGGCTGTTGGCGGGAGTGGGCTGTGGGCGGGGTGGGCTGTTACAAGTTATCTATCATAAGTATGTATAGGTGATGTACCGAAAAAGGGCTGTTGGTGACTAGGGTGCGTATGCACCAAAATTGTTGTTAAGGTTGAATTAGTAGAAATGTGGTGTGCTTGGCCAATGAATGATGCATGTATAAACTGTTTTGTAAGAGGTTTGCATATGATTTTCGGTATGATACTAGTTCGGAGTGTTTACTAAGCTCGAGAGCTGGACATACATTTGTCTTTGGAGAGGCCATTAAAGCCGGGAAACCTCCGATAAACGAATAGGTCATGCCGAAATTTTCAAAATTATTAATATCTTGCATTAAATGTATGCAAACACTTGTCATTTTTTTGGACATCTTATTTGTCTGTCCAACCAATCCTAAACTCGTTGAATGTGCCTTTTAAATTTTTCACCCTTGCAGATATGATGGCTAGTGAGGGTTTACCGACTCGATCTACACATGACATCTCAAGAGAGTTTAATGCGTTCCTCTCTCAGCATGAGCAGCTTGAGTCGGTTTCGACCGCAGCTCTTGCTGCGGACGCAGACCTTTTAGGGTCTGCCGAGAGGTCCGCACCCCCGATCTACGCGCCACCCACACCCACCGGTTCAGCACCTCATCCGGCGTCTGATGCGGCATCGGACGAGGGTGTCATACAAGGGCGTCGTGCCCTCCCTTGGTCACATGATACCCATACGTATGTAATAATTTATTTTTTAACACGTTTTCAAATATATTTCACGCGTTATTTTTTCCTAACAACTTCACCTCTTTCAGGTTTGCAGCGGACTCGGGCCAGATTTCCGGTTGCATCACTCGGTCCTTCCACCTGAGGCAGGACCCAGCTGGATATGCCTGGTCCTGTGTCACCATGCAGACACGTAGATTCTACTGGGATGAGTTTCAGGTATTCAAATTTGGTGAATTTCACTTTTTGATACGTAATCGATCATTACTTTTCTAACCACGTTTTTACTTTTCCTCCGTATAATAATTGCAGAAGGCGTACAGCTGGCCAGCTGACATCGCCCACGATGTGGAGCAGGCCTGGCGGCATAGGGCCGCCAAACGCTACAGGGACTTCATCAACTCGCACAAGACCAAGTGGGAGCGTGACCCCAATTATGCCAGGCCTGCCTACATATCCGCGGCCACCTGGGCGGGGTGAATAGCAGGTTGGATGGACCCTGCTACCCAAGCCCGCAGCGCCCGGAACGCGGCGAACCAGCGCAGCGGCAATGTACAGGGCCCAGCACCTGCCACACACTCAGGTGGGTCGGTTTCCCACGCCACCACAATGCGTTCTATTGTAAGTATTTTAATATTGGATTATTTAGATTCATTGATTTCATTGGATTATTTAGATTTATTGACTTAAGTGGATTATTTACATTCATTGACTTAAGTGGATTATTTATATTCATTGATTTCTTATGTTGCGCTGTTGTTTTTTTGGTATTCGTATATGGTTAATTTAAGTTGTATATGTGTTCATTTGACTTTTTCTTTTTATTTTTGCTTTGACTTGGGAGAGGCCTTTAAGGTCGGGATACCTCCAATAAACGAATGGTCATGCCGAAATTTTTAAAATTATGGATTTCACTAACATATTTTATTTCATTCTTTCAGCAGGAGGAGACGGGGGAGTGGCCAGCCTCCTACGATCTCTTCTACAAGACGCATCGGAAGAAAGCCTCCGACGGAACGGAGGACTGGATCACGGTGAAGGCCTACGACATCAGTGTAAGTAGACTACGATATCATTTGTTTTTTCCTTAGTTTGTTTTATTGCTAAACCCTAAACCCTAACAATTCTTATTCTCATTTCAGGACGAGTACAACAGACTACTCGCACTTAGGGGAGAAGAGGCCGACAAGAACCGCGCTTATTGGGATGCGGTTCGGACCGTCGGCCCTCAGAATAAGAAGAAGAGGGAGGTGTACGGGGTCGGATCAGCAGCGCCGCGATTCTTTCCCGAAGTTCTGCATGCAGGTGCTTCCTCTGAGGCCAGCACCTCCGCGCCTTCTACGGCCCCAAAGAGTCTTTCGTGTCTGGAATCAGAGCATGCGGCGCTGCAGCATGAGGTGGAGACCATCAGGGCGCAGCATGAGGAGAGCGTACGAGCACTGCGGTCGCAGCTGACTCAGACCCAGCAGGAGCTGCAGTAGTCGCTTCAGCAGGCGGTTGAGCATGCGCAGCAGCAGACGATGCAGGTGCAGAAGCAGACGAACCAGCAAATCTCGCAGCTATCGCATCTCATCATCTCTATCATTTCCAGCTCCTCGCAGCCTCAGCCTCCCCCTGATGGTCACTCTTCTCCGCATGATCCCCCTCCATCTTCCTGTGCATAGTATTTCATTTTTTGATTTTTCGTACAGTCTATTTCGTTTATTGTATTGACATATTCTTTGTACTTTTATATTTATATGACATTTATACGGATTCTATTTCGTTTGTGTTGTTTACGAACTTCAATACGCAAGTATAACATTCGTACAAATGATTTAATATACAAAATAAAATATATTATAAAAATTAAATAATAATAAAAACTATTTAATTAATAATATATTGTATTATTTATAAATTTCAAATATTTAATTTAAATATTAATTTAATATTAAATATTAAATTAAAAAATAGCGACGAACCTGCGACGAAAAGGAAATGTCGCAGACCGGAAATAAAAAAATCAAAAATTTAAAAATAGCAATGAAAAAATATACCGACGAAACTTTGTGACGAAATAATATGTCGCAGAAAGGAAATAAAAAAAATAAAAAATTATAAAATAGCGACGAAAAAATACACCGACGAAACAACGACGGAAATGACAGGTCGCAGACCTGACAGATTTTCGTCGCAACTGTGCGACGAAACACCGACGAAATTTTTCCGTCCCAATATAGCGACGCTTCACCAACGAAATTCACTTTGCGACAAGCCGTATCGCGACCTACTTTTTTCGTCGCTATTTCGTCGCAATATGCCTGTAGCGACGAAATAGCGACGATTTTTGTCTGTCGCTATATGTCTTTTTTTGTTGTGCCAATGGACTAGATTATGGAAAACGTTGGACCTTCATTGCAACATGCAACTATTAAAGTAGAATGACGTTATATCTTCCATCAAGTTGTATTTAGCTTTTGGTATTGGCGTAATCAACATGTCATGGTAATATTTCGGCACTGCCCCATCCACGACATGTCCAAAAGGAAATTTTAGAAAGGATCATCAATTTGGAAATTGTAAATGTTTATAAAACTAGTGGTAGCTTAGACCAGAATTTTGTTACATAGAATTAGCAACAAGTTTGTGTTGATGTAAAATGTTACAATATATCAATAAATATCCCTTTCTTCAGACAGAAAAAAAAAAGATTATTGGAAATCAAACTATCATAGTATTTATAAGGTGTTCAATAAAATTTGGTTATAAATAGTATGAAGACTATTTTGACAAACTATTATGTTGAATACTTTCAAAATTTGATATTAATTGATGTTTGACGGACTTTCAATGTAGACCAAATACGATAATAGTTTTAGTACATAGAGAGTAACTGACGTGTTCAAATTTTGTAACGCGTTTATAGAAGGCTTGCATATAATGTATACTTTATTTGATGGTTGGTAAACCATAATTGAACCATCCGTCAGTCAACAACAGTCAACAACTTAATTTCAGTGGCTCAACGTTCCAAGTATTGCAATTCAGCAGTTCAGCGCCTAAGTACGGCTGTTCAGCCCAAATGGCGCTTCAGTAGGGCATTATGTCGTCCTTATAAAGAATATGCTAAGGTATGCATCTCAGCATCAACGTCGTCTTATATTCAGATACCGCACTTCAGACCACTCTCACGAGATAAGGCCAAGTCACGCACTTCGGCAAGGTTCAGCTGTGTACCACAGCCAATGAACCTTGTAAGATATTACTCCATGGGACCCTCAAACAGAGGTGCAATTCAAATATAATGACTACAGGTGGATAATCTTCCTGAACACGCCAAGGTCGTAACAGCCGGTCTACGAGTTACATCAACCAGGCCGGCTTATTAGTCACATCAGTCAGACTATTGATCACATCAGCAGACCTATGGCGCCTTAGGCTTTCTGCCCCAAGCAAACGTTCTATCCACAATCCACTATCTACTATCAGAAGTTAAAGGCGGGAAAAGGTCTATAAAGGCAAGCCAACCAAGACAAAGAAAGGGATCTGAATCTGGACTTCAAACATCCATACTCTAAAGCAAGTTCATACACTCTGCTCCTCGGCATAAATTGTGAGACACTCCTAACTCAACTCTTAAATTACAAATCTTAGTGAGATATAGCCCAAACTGACTTGAGCGTCGGAGGGTTTTTCCTGGGGCCAACCCCCCGAGACCTCTGACCTGTGCTTCCTTGTGCAGGATAATTGGCGCTATTCTAGCTACCCATTTTCAATTCCAGTTGACAAGTTCCTTACGTTAACTGACGGAACTGAATCGAGGTCAACTAGACCCTTGGTGAAGATCCGGCTTCATCAATGGTACAGAGCATGATAGAAAAAATGGCAATTGATGTAACAAAGGGGTTGATAGACACGGTTAAGCTTGTGCTAGAGAATCATCAAATGTGAATGTTAGTTTCAGTATTTCAACTGGAAGAAATTGAATTTTGATTTTCTTCAAATTTTACATGCGATTGTTTGATTTACCAATGACAAAGATAACCCAACCCCCCCACCCCCCCCCCCCCCCCACAAAAACCTTTTTTTTCTCTATCTTGTATCTTATTACACAACTACACCATGAACCGAACTAATATTTTTGTCCTCTCTTTTTTTCTATCTTGTATTTTATTGCACACAACTACATTATGAGCCGAACTAAAATGTTCTCGTAACGGCTAGACGGAGGAGCCTTTTTTATGGCCCAGAGTAATAGGGTTGGCCGAAGCTTGGAGCAAAATGTCATACCATAGCATCGTATAGGATTTAAATTAGGAACTCAGCAGTCTTCTAGGTTGGGGAAGGTCATACGTAAGGAGTTCACACAAAATGTCTACCGCAAACTGAGCCTTTGATACAGACAACATCGAAACATCCGTACTGTACGTGTTTTTGAAATCGAACCATGTATCGTTGAACAACTCCAAACTCTGATCTATGCCCTGGGCGGGTTGGCCGAAGCTTCTATTGCAGTTTTCCTGCGAAATAATTTGAAGCATATTTCAGGCCATTATTTGGGACCACCTAATAACATAGGACGTGAGTTTGGTCTTCTTTTGTCATCACATAATCATTTGTTTGCTAAACTTACCGATGAGCTCATCTCCTTAAGGCATGCATCATAAATACATCATGGCATGTTTCACATGTAATGTTATATGTTACTAGTCACTTTCACATTTTGATGTCTTTACTTTTGTATTATTCCTTTGTTCCAAATTTATTTACATAAATAGTAAGACAGGTCATTCAAGAAACGTCCTAAACGTATTCATCACATATTTTAAACATGAGTTTAGATGACGTGATAACTATTTTGACAAATAGTAAATTAAAATATTTTGATAAATTAAGTTAAAATGATGGTTTTTTAACTACGTATTTTATCATCTATGATAACATATTTGAGACAAAAAGAATATTAGAGGACTCACAATAATTTAATATGAAATACTTTGTAATATGATGGAATAAACCAAAATGACTCACTAATTGGTTGCGCTTCTTATATTGTAAAGTAGCAGTTGATCGATATAACTTAACACAATTTTCATTATTGGTCATCTAGGGGTGCAATCTCAGGCACGACACGAAAACACGGCCCGAACCTGACAAACTCTTCGTAGGTATGGGTATAGCCTTGGCGGGTTTTGTGTACAAATCAGGTAAGACTTGAAAGTTACCCGCTAAGAGTGGGTCGTGTCCGGGTATACCCGTGGGTTACCCATTTATACCGTCATACCTGATTTTTTTTAAAAATATTTTAAATATAAATTATAAATTAATAAAGTAAAAAAACTCATACCTAAAAGGTAAAAACATAACCTAATCTCCTCCATTCCATTCCCTATTTCCCTCCCTTGTTGCCCCGCCCCCCCCCCTTTCTTCTTAGTTCTTCCATCCCCTCTGCAAAATGCAAATGTTCCAATTGCCCTGACCTCGGCCGCCGCTACCCCATAAGACATAAAACATCATGTTGAGTTGCTACTGTTAACTGGTGAGTGCTCTTCGCCTGTAGGGAATACGGACTTCTTTTTAGTAGAGGTAGGCCTCCATCAAGGGTCCGCTTTTAGCCCATTCCTTTTTGTAGTTGTCCTAGATGAGTTGTCAAATTCGATCCAAGAGACAGTTCCATGGTGTATGCTTTTCACTGACGATATTGTATTAGTCGCAGAAAACAGACATAACCTGAGTATGAGAATAGAGGAGTAGCGAGGTGCTTTAAGAGAAAAGGCCTAAAGATTAGTCGTTGCAAGACTGAATATCTGCACTGCGACTTCAGCGGTGCAGCCGACGATGAAAATAGCCAACTCACCAAGTAAGTTCAAGTACCTAGGATCATTTGTACAGAACGATAGGGACATAGAGAATGACGTAGCACACCGAGTTTAGACAGGTTGGTGTAGGTGGAGGGCAGCCTCAGAGGTGCTGTGTTACAAGAATTTTCCAACTAAATTAAAGAGAAAATTTTATAGAGTGGCAGTGCGGCTGTCAATGTTATATGGAATAGACTGCTGGGCCATCAAGAGGACACAGTTACAGAAGATGGAAGTGGCAGAGATGAAGATGTTGAGGTGGATGTGTGGGCATACAAGGCTAGACAAGAGAAGAAATGAGGTATATAGAGAAAGGTTAGGAGTGACTAGTGTAACAGATAAGATAAGAGAGGGAAGACTAAGATGGAATGGGCATGTCAAGAGGAGACAGACAACGGTGTCTGTCAGAGCAATTGAGAACCTCACTGTAGAAGGGAAGAGGAGTAAAGGCATGCCCAAACTGACGTGGGATGAGCAGATTAGGCATGGCTTATTGGAATTGTACATCTCTGAGGACATAGTCTAGGATAGCAGTTCATGGAGCCAGATGATTAAGGTTAAAGAGGGGTAGACAAAATACAGGACATCTTAGAGCATACATATTGGATTAGATAGCATTTGCACTTTATTTTGACTTTGCATATTTTATTTTGGTCTTTTTCTTTCAATTATTTGTGTATGTGCACTATTATAACTATTTTAATAGCGGAAAACTTTTGATATATGTTTAAGTTAATTTTGCACTTGTTTGTTTATGTTCTGCTGTTGTTTTATATTATATGTACATATACACGTGAGGAGTATTTTAATATCGGCAGCCTCCTCTTTGTATTTCCTGAATTACCTCACTAACACACTAGCACATCATATCCCTATTATTGTGCCGTTTATGCAGGTACATATAGAGTCGGGGATCTCACTGGAAGCAAACAAGGGATAGAGGTATTGTTTGCCTGACATTTACCCTCCACAGACCCTAGCGATAGCTTTTGCTGTCGTTGAAAAATACTAGGTTCGATTGATTGATTGATTGAACTGATGAGTGCCCTTATTATAGCAATAGTGTCAACCACTCCTAGTCGAATTTAGCAACTTCTGTATCTGGAAGTTCGTCATCTCCAATGTTCAAATATTAGAGTCTTTTGTGCTTGAATAATTGTAACTGCACTCTGTTCCTCACCCCCATGACTTTCTTTTGGGCGTTGAATCCGGTTTACTCTTATTACATGCATATCAACTATTAGCGCAGATCATCATGACAATCGAGTATGTACTGCTGTCATTGCATATTGGTTCACCTGATTATCTAAGAGTAGATTCTCAAATATAGCAAAAAAAATGATAAAGGTTTTCATGTATCCTCATCTACATGTATGGTTAGGTACATAAATCATGTACTAAATTGAGCTCACTGTAAGAGTTTTGTGTGTACCAAGCTGGCTAGGCTGGTCCTTGTCTAAGATATAATATGATATTAACAAATATCTGTTTGAATTTTTTGCTGGAGAAAATGGTCATGGGTCTCATATTTCTTCACAGAAATTGGTAGATTCAGGTATATGACAATTCCTGAAAAATACACGAAATCTGAAAAATACATGAAATGGTCCGTACACGACATGAAATATTTGTACTTGTCAAGTTCGTGGGCATACACGATACAAGATACGAAACCTGACATGTACATGTTTTGGTATCTACTTTTATACACGCGAAGCAACAGGTAAGGTATGGGTCTGGTATTTTGATACCCGAAACCCGAAAAACGCAAAATACAAAACACGACCCGTTTGACACCCCTAGGGTCATCGGAAAACAAACTCCGTGTTTTTAACATATGGGTAAATTTGCGTCCATCCGACACCTTTATACCCTATTATAGACAAAAATCAATAAAGTGATTGAGTAATGTTATTTTCTTGTACAATGTCATATATCAATGTCTTCGATTCTTAAACAATGACTCGTTGTTCCTATAGGACATGTCACAACTATTGTGTGAATATTGCGAGAGAAAATGCATACCATGTTGGGATTAATTCGAGATACGTGTGATGCACAGCACGTTGATAAAATTTATACGAATTAATCATAAAGTGGACCTTATGTATGATAATATTATATGTCACGTATGTCACGTAATAATATTAATTGTTACGTAAAACATCCACATGTTAAGTGATCATTGGGTATACTCGTGGATGTATAGTGTGGTCTAAATGAAAACCCCAAATATGTAGACAGTCATATGGTCAGAGACCGCGATGGATGGGCTCAAAGTGCAACGACCATAAAGTTACGACATCTGGTCCCCGAGGGGTGACAACCCACGTGTGGCTAGTAGATAATTATTGGTACAATATTTAAATATTAAATAATGTTAAATAATAATATTTATTATTAAATATTAGATAATATTTAATAAAGGAAGATAAGGTTGGGTTTTAAATTCAGATTTAAATTCACATTTAAATTTGAATTTAAGTTTAAATTTAAATTTAAATTTAAGTTTAAATTTAAATCCTAACCTGTCAGATACTTCCATCCCCCTCTATATAAAAGATGAGGCTTCACCTCCTCAGATCATCAAATCAAAAACAGACGCATACAGTATATCGCCTTTACAGTATATTAGAGGGAAGGTGTGCCAAGTTTTCTATAAAGCTCACACTGTCTAGCCTCTCCATCGGGTAAAGCAGTGAATTGTTGAAACCAGTCAAGGGGTGTATCAACAATTGGTGGGGGGTCGTGAATCCTTGGATTACGCCAGATTCTTCATCAGCCGGAGCAGTTGCAGCGTACGTGTTCAGATTAACAACAGCAATGGAGCAAGGTATATTTTCCGCATTTTGTTACTTTGTCCATTGATTCGATTAAACGGTCCTATTCAGGGGTTTATTAAATTAAATCCAACAAGTGGTATCAGAGCAGGCCTAATCGAATCAATTATTTATTCTGTTAATCTGTTCATGTTCGGAAAAACGAATTTTTTTCGGGTCAAAAACGTTTTTCCAAAACAATTTTGGGTTGAAAAGCTTCTGTTAGTTTTTGGTCTAATTAAAAATTCCTCTCTGCTGTACTCCAAAACCATCGATAGCCTGGTGGCCAGTGCCTCCGGCCTCGTGCGAATGGTCTCAGGTTCAATCCCTCCTATTGCAAAAATTTCGACCAGATTTACATGGTTCAACCGCCTCGATTCGAGGTGGGAGATCCAAAAGGCATGGTTTGTCGACTAAAGAAATCCATCTATGGGCTCAAGCAAGCGTCTCGACAGTGGTACTTCAAATTCGCCAAAGTGGTTGTCTCCTTCGGTTTTGAGGCAAACCAAATTGAGGAATGCGTGTATCACAAGTTTAGTGGGAGTAAGTTCATATTTATGATCTTGTACGTAGATGACGTACTGCTTGCAACAAACGATGTAAACATGTTGAGCGACACCAAAGTCTTTCTAAGAAATCATTTCGAGATGAAAGACCTTGGTGAAGCCTCATATGTGTTGGGACTTGAGATATGGAGAAATCGTACCCAAGGTATCTTAGCTCTCTCACAACAGGCAGACATCGAAAAGGTGTTGAAGCGGTATAGCATGGATAAGTGTAAACTACTTAATACCCATGTGGCAAGAGGAGATAAATTTAGTCTGAAACAATGTCCCCAAACAGAGTTTGAACGTTCAGAGATGAGGAATACTCCCTATGCTTCGGTAATAGGGAGTATAATGTATGCCCAAGTATGTACACGACCAGACTTGGCATTCATTACGGGAATGTTAGGCAGATACCTCTTTGATCCGGGCAAGGATCACTTGGACCGCAGCAAAGAGGGTGCTGAGATACTTACAAGGAACGAAGCAACACGTACTGACGTATCGGAGATCTGATGAGTTAGAGATCACTGGATATACAGATTCCGATTTTGATGGATGTCAGGATAGCATGAAATCGACCTCGGGTTATGTGTTTACTTTAGCCGGAGGTGTGATCTCGTGGAAAAGCGCGAAACAGACCTTATTGGCGTCTTCCACTATGGAGGCGGAATTCGTTGCATCATTCCACGTATCCAATCAGGCGATATGGCTTCGCAATTTTGCACAGGACTGTGGGTATTAGAGACTATCTCGTCTCCAATGAGGATTTACTGTGACAGTAAAGCTGCAGATAATACCTTGTAATTTACTCCATCCGTTCAAAAACATTGTCACAGCTAGTCAAACAAATAGGTGATAAACACTAAATAAGGTTAAACTGTTAAAGTATTTGACAAAACAGTTTGCCAAAAATAGTTTTCGTATTATGTATAACCAAATTCTAAAAAACAATATGTAAAATATTTTAACAATTTGGTTTTGAATAGTGTTTGATTAATTATGTATTTGAAAACAATACTTTTAGAATGGAAAGAGTATACGATAGTGATAGTTATTATAATAACTTTATCCTAAAAGTGGTTATGAAGGTGTAATTTCCCAAAAATTGGATGGCGTATTCATCTCGTTTCGTATCACATGTTAAAGAAACGTACTTCTTACACGATGAGGACATCTCACAAGCAATAGGTGAATACCTTAAGAGAAAGTCATGATTATCAAAAACAGATGATGTCCAAAGCTTCTAAAATTTACTCGAAAGTAACTACACAGTTCAGAGGAGCGCTAAAAACGTTCACCGATGTTTCAAACATTGCCCAACAGGAAAAAAAAAAAGGGGGGGGGGGGGGGAGGGTAAGTAGTTGATAATAATACTAAGAGTGCAAGATATTTGCTCCTATGACATAGTTCAGTTGGTACTTGGGTTGAGATTTACTCCAAGAGGTTAAGAGTTCGAATCAAGGGACACATACAGTGTGGGTGCTCCACTGCTGCTAGGCCGAAAGCCTATTTTGTGGAGAATACCTTGTGGAGAATACCTTGTGTGAGTCACTGTGTAAGTCTTTTCTTAACTTAAGAGGTCGCTAGACTTTTGATTTACATCCTGCATAATATTTTTCTTAACTTAAGAGGTTGCTAGACTTTTGATTTACATCCTGCATAATATTTTTTTTGAAACAGAGACGGTGGAACCAAAATGAGGGATTTCATTTTCATTTGAAGAGTGGAAGATATTTGCATAACTTTTTCTTTTCCAAAGATGGTTTTTGTGCGTGCACTCAACATCCAAAAGTAGTGCTTCTTTTCAAAAAAAAAATGGAGATTTTCAATATCTTCAAGGTCATATTTATACCTGACCCGTTTCAATAATATTGTCAAAGGTATTCAAACAAATAGTTAGTGAAAGATTATTGTATGTGGTTATGTTGATGATAATCTTCATGTAGTAAGAGATTGTTTTTGAGTGGAACAGATATGGTATAGTTTGGTTCGACCTGATGTTCGAGATAAGTTTTATCGTTCGTCAAATCCAATGGACTGGATTATGGAAAACGTTGGATCTTCATTGCAACATGCAACTATCAAAGTAGAATGACGTTATATCTTCCATCAAGTTGTATTTAGCTTTTAGTATTGGCGTAATCAACATGTCATGGTAATATTTCGGCACTGCCCCATCCACGACATGTCCAAAAGGAAATTTTAGAAAGGGTCATCAATTTGGAAATTGTAAATGTTTATAAAACTAGTGGTAGCTTAGACCAGAATTTTGTTACATAGAATTAGCAACAAGTTTGTGTTGATGTAAAATGTTACAATATATCAATAAATATCCCTTTCTTCAGACAGAAAAAAAAAAGATTATTGGAAATCAAACTATCATAGTATTTATAAGGTGTTCAATAAAATTTGGTTATAAATAGTATGAAGACTATTTTGACAAACTATTATGTTGAATACTTTCAAAATTTGATATTAATTGATGTTTGACGGACTTTCAATGTAGACCAAATACGATAATAGTTTTAGTACATAGAGAGTAACTGACGTGTTCAAATTTTGTAACGCGTTTATAGAAGGCTTGCATATAATGTATACTTTATTTGATGGTTGGTAAACCATAATTGAACCATCCGTCAGTCAACAACAGTCAACAACTTAATTTCAGTGGCTCAACGTTCCAAGTATTGCAATTCAGCAGTTCAGCGCCTAAGTACGGCTGTTCAGCCCAAATGGCGCTTCAGTAGGGCATTATGTCGTCCTTATAAAGAATATGCTAAGGTATGCATCTCAGCATCAACGTCGTCTTATATTCAGATACCGCACTTCAGACCACTCTCACGAGATAAGGCCAAGTCACGCACTTCGGTAAGGTTCAGCTGTGTACCACAGCCAATGAACCTTGTAAGATATTACTCCATGGGACCCTCAAACAGAGGTGCAATTCAAATATAATGACTACAGGTGGATAATCTTCCTGAACACGCCAAGGTCGTAACAGCCGGTCTACGAGTTACATCAACCAGGCCGGCTTATTAGTCACATCAGTCAGACTATTGATCACATCAGCAGACCTATGGCGCCTTAGGCTTTCTGCCCCAAGCAAACGTTCTATCCACAATCCACTATCTACTATCAGAAGTTAAAGGCGGGAAAAGGTCTATAAAGGCAAGCCAACCAAGACAAAGAAAGGGATCTGAATCTGGACTTCAAACATCCATACTCTAAAGCAAGTTCATACACTCTGCTCCTCGGCATAAATTGTGAGACACTCCTAACTCAACTCTTAAATTACAAATCTTAGTGAGATATGGCCCAAACTGACTTGAGCGTCGGAGGGTTTTTCCTGGGGCCAACCCCCCGGGACCTCTGACCTGTGCTTCCTTGTGCAGGATAATTGGCGCTATTCTAGCTACCCATTTTCAATTCCAGTTGACAAGTTCCTTACGTTAACTGACGGAACTGAATCGAGGTCATCTAGACCCTTGGTGAAGATCCGGCTTCATCAATGGTACAGAGCATGATAGAAAAAATGGCAATTGATGTAACAAAGGGGTTGATAGACACGGTTAAGCTTGTGCTAGAGAATCATCAAATGTGAATGTTAGTTTCAGTATTTCAACTGGAAGAAATTGAATTTTGATTTTCTTCAAATTTTACATGCGATTGTTTGATTTACCAATGACAAAGATAACCCAACCCCCCCACCCCCCACCCCCCACAAAAACCTTTTTTTTTCTCTATCTTGTATCTTATTACACAACTACACCATGAACCGAACTAATATTTTTGTCCTCTCTTTTTTTCTATCTTGTATTTTATTGCACACAACTACATTATGAGCCGAACTAAAATGTTCTCGTAACGGCTAGAGAGAGGAGCCTTTTTTATGGCCCAGAGTAATAGGGTTGGCCGAAGCTTGGAGCAAAATGTCATACTATAGCATCGTATAGGATTTAAATTAGGAACTCAGCGGGTTTTTAGGTTGCGGAAGGTCATACGTAAGGAGTTCGCACAAAATGTCTACCGCAAACTGAGCCTTTGATACAGACAACATCGAACCATCCGTACTGTACGTGTTTTTGGAATCGAACCATGTATCGTTCGGAACAACTCCAAACTGAGCTATGCCCTGGGGCGGGTTGGCCGAAGCTTCTATTGCAGTTTTCTGCGAAATAATTTTAAGCATATTTCAGACCATTATTTGGGACCATCCCCAATAACATAGGACGTGAGTTTGGTCTTCTTTTGTCATCACATAATCATTTGTTTGCTAAACTTACCGATGAGCTCATCTCCTTAAAGGCATGCATCATAAACACATCATGGCATGTTTCACATGTAATGTTATATGTTACTAGTCACTTTCACATTTTGATGTCTTTACTTTTGTATTATTCCTTTGTTCCAAATTTATTTACATAAATAGTAAGACAGGTCATTCAAGAAACGTCCTAAACGTATTCATCACATATTTTAAACATGAGTTTAGATGACGTGATAACTATTTTGACAAATAGTAAATTAAAATATTTTGATAAATTAAGTTTAAATGATGGTTTTTTAACTACGTATTTTATCATCTATGATAACATATTTGAGACAAAAAGAATATTAGAGAACTCACAATAATTTAATATGAAATACTTTGGAATATGATGGAATAAACCAAAATGACTCACTAATTGGCTGCGCTTCTTATATTGTGAAGTAGCAGTTGATCGATACAGCTTGACACAATTTTCATTATGGATCATCTAGGGGTGGCAATCTCAGGCACAACACGAAAACACGATCCGAACATGACACGCTATTCGCAGGTATGGGTATAGCCTTGACGGGTTTTGTGTACAAGTTAGGTAAGACCTGAAAGTTACCCGCTAAGAGTGGGTCGTGTCCGGGTATACCCGTGGGTTACCCATTTATACTCGTCATACCCGATTTTTTAAAAATATATTTTAATTATAAATTATAAATTAATAAAGTAAAAAAAAACTCATACCTAAAAGGTAAAAACCTAACCTAATCTCCTCCATTCCATTTCCTATTTCCCTCCCTTGTTGCCCTCCCCCTTCCTTCTTAGTTCTTCCATCCCCTCCGCAAAATGCAAATGTTGCAATTGCCCTGACCTCGGTTGCCGCTACCCCATAAGACATAACACATCATCATGTTGACTTTCTACTGTTAACTGGTGAGTGCTATTCGCCTGTAAGGAATACATACTTTTTTTAGTTGGGGTAGGCTTCCATCAAGGCTCCGCTTTGAGCCCATTCCTTTTTGCAGTTGTCCTAGATGAGTTGTCAAAGTCGATCCAAGAGACAGTTCCATGGTATATGCTTTCTGCTGACGATATTGTATTAGTCGCGGAAAGAAGACATAACCTGAGTATGAGACTAGAGGAGTGGCGAGGTTCTTTAGCGAGAAAATGCCTAAGGATTAGTCGTTCCAAGACTGAATATCTGCACTGGGACTTCAGCGGCGCAGCTGACGATGAGAATAGTTAACTCACCATCGAGGGTCAAGTGGTCCCAAAGGTAAGTAAGTTCAAGTACCTAGGATCATTTGTACAGAACGATGGGAATATAGAGAGTGACGTAGCACACCGAGTTCAGACAGGTTGGTGTAGGTGGAGGGCAGCCTCAGGGGTGCGTTGTTACGAGAATTTTCCAATTAAATTAAAGAGAAAATTTTATAGGGTGGCAGTGCGGCTAGCAATGTTATATGAAACAGACTGTTGGGCCATCAAGAGGACACAGTCACAGAAGATGGAAGTGACAGAGATGAAGATGTTGAGGTGGATGTGTGAGCATACAAGGCTAGACAAGAGAAGAAATTAGGTATACAGAGAAAGGTTAGGGTGACTAGTGTAACATATAAGATAAGAGAGGGAAGACTGAGATAGTATGGGCATGTCAAGAGGAGACAGACAACAGCGTCTGTCAGAGCAATTGAAAACCTCACTGTAGAAGGGAAGAGGAGTAAAGGCAGGCCCAAACTGATGTGGAATGAGCAGATTAGGCATGACTTACTAAAGTTGCACATCTCTGAGGACATTATCCAGGGTAGACATTCATGGAGGCAGAGGAATAAGGTTAAGGAGGGCTAGACAGGATATAGGGCATCTTAGAGCATACTTAGGGATTAGATAGTATTTGCACTTTTGTTTGACTTTGCATATTTTGTTTTGGTCTTTTTCTTTCAATTATTTGTGCATGTGCACTATTATGACTATTTAATAGCGCAAAACTTTTGATATATGTTTAAGCTGACTTTGCACTTGTTTGTTTATATTCTGCCGTTGTTTTATATTATATGTACATATACACGTTAGGAGTATTTTAATATTGGCAGCCTCCTCTTTGTATTTCCTGAATTACCTCACTAACACACTAGCACATCATATCTGTATTATTGTGCCATTTATGCAGGTACATATAGAGCCGAGTGTCTCACTGGAAGCAAACTCTCTATCCCTTGGGATAGAGATATTGTTTGCCTGACATTTGCCCTCCTCAGACCCTAGCGATAGCTTTTGCTGTCGTTGGAAAATACTGGGTTCGATTGATTGATTGATTGAACTGGTGAGTGCTCTTATTATAGAAATAGTGTCGACCACTCCTAGTCGAATTTAGCAACTTCTACATCTGGAAGTTCGTCATCTCCAATGTTCAAATATTGGAGTCTTCTGTGCTTGGATAATTGTGACTGCACTATGTTCCTCACCCCCGAGACTTTCTTTTGGGCGTTGAATCCGGTTTACTCTTATTACATGCATATCAACTATTAGCGCAGATCATCATGACAATCGAGTATTTATTGTTTTCATTGCATATTGGTTCACCTGATTATCTAAGAGTAGATACTCAAATATGGCAAAAAAAAACATGATAAATGTTTTCACGTATCCTCATCTACATGTATGGTTAGGTACATAAATCATGTACTAAATTGATCTCAGTGTAAGAGTTTTGTGTGTACCAAGTTGACCAGGCTGGTCCTTGTCTAAGATATAATATGATCTTAACAAATATCTGTTTGAATTTTTTGCTGGAGAAAATGGTCGTGGATCTCATATTTCTTCACAAAAATCGATATATTCAGGTATATGACAATTCCTGAAAAATACACGAAATCTGAAAAATACATGAAATGGTCCGTACACGACCTGAAATATTCGTACTTGTAAAGTTTGTGGGTATACCCGATACACGACACGAAACCTGACATGTACATGTTTGGGTATCTACTTCTATACACGCGAAGCAAACGGGTAAAGTATGGGTCTGGTATTTTGATACCCGAAACCCGAAAAACACGAAACACGAAACACGACCCGTTTGACACCCCAAGGGTCATCGGAAAACAATCTCTGTGTTTCTAACATATGGGTAAATTTGCGTATATCTGGCACTTTTATACTCTGTTATAGACAAAAATCGATAAAGTAATGGAGTAATGTTGTTGTTGTTTTGTACAATGTCATATATCAATGTCTTCGATTCTTAAACGATGTCTCGTTGTACCTATAGGACACGTCACAACTATTGTGTGAATATTGCGAGAGAAAATGCATACCAAAGATGCGGTATACTCTGTGCTGCTAGGCATACGTGAAATCTTTCAAAAAGAACCCCAGAACATTAAAATTTTACTCAAAAGTGAATTCTTAGTTCAAATTAGAGGAAACTCTAAAACAATTCACAACTATTTTAAATATTGCCAAATGAAGGGGAAATTTAGGAAAAATAATTGTTGCCAGTAATGTTCTTTAGATAGACATTGGTAGAAGCTACAATCAAGGGATATAATTAGGTTAATAGAATCAATCAAATCGTACATTTATTTTTTGTATTTTTTTTTTAACCGTAGTAAACGCCAATAGAGCGCTATATATAGGACTTTCCATACAATAGGAAATTTAATGAAATACAATTCTTTTCGAAAGTCTAATATAGTATTAGATCAGCGTTTATAATCTCTAGGACTCAAGAACAAATTATCATCAGTCAAAAACTCTTCTCGACCGATCGAACAAGATCAAACCTTTCTCAACCAAAAACCCACAGCAACATTTCACTCCCAAACCACCCACAAACAGCCAGAGAACAATCCAGCCTGTAATACAGCCAATCACGTCAAGCACGAGCGGTAATTTAAACACAAAAGCAAACCATAATGCAAGCAACTTCTATGATAAACTAACGAACAACCAACAAATCTACTACACAACAGTCTCGGCATACAACCATCGGAAACCAATCCAAGAATTTGTCTCTTAAAATTAAGCTCAGTGGCGAGAATTACTCGATATGAACAACATTAATGCGGAAAGCAATAGGAAGAAAGGGGAGGGGTTCTCACATCACAGAGATACCTCCACCTCCTTAGCAACAGAAACCATCTATGAGTGGTGAAAACAAGATGATCACTGCATTTTCATTTGGTTGATTCAGAGCATTGAAACCAATCTTGTGAATAACGTTTCTCAGTATCCATCACATACAAGTTTGGAACCGACTCACTGCAAGTGTTTTACTTACACAAAAGAGCTAATTCAATCCGACAAGGGTCAGATACACTGAAGGAATGCTGGAACAAATTTTAAAGCATTTGGATGATAATCGATCTGAGGGATCCAAAACTGGTGAAGGATCCACAAAAAAATTAGAATTCACAGCAAAAACTTCAGGAATAGAGATTGTTCCAACTCTTAACAGCCTAGATGATAAGTTCAAAACAGTGAAAAGAGAAATTCTAAAGTAAGAACCACTACCGCTAGTGGAGACGGCGTATGTCGCCATCCAACATGAAAGAGCCGAATGACTACATTAAAATCAGTCCCCTTAGTCAAAACATATGCATCATCGGAGATTAGTTTTGGCTTAGATGCCAAGAACCCAGTGAAGCGAGGGAGAGGCGCACAAAATCAGATGGTTGTAAAGCTTCGATCAGAGACGACATCACGAAGTTAGAATAAGAAGGACAAGTCTCACCTTTATTGCACCCTCTGTACGATGAAAAACTCACAAAGAAGACTTTTTTTAGATTGCTGGCTACCCGCATTGGTGGAAGGATAACCATAAGATTTCTAAAGGCCAAATGAACTACGACTAGGTAGCCACCATCGCCGGTATCACGGAGGCCACCAGCAGTAGCATCAGTGACCCCATGATTGAACATAGAAGCAGCGGTGAGAAATTGGCCAAGAAATGGGATAGGGGCTCTACATGGACAAAAAGAAAGGACGGAGAAAATAAGACAGGAACATAGTAGGGTTAGGGTTTTTAACACCAACCCTTTAAATTCTTACCCAAAATTTTTTAAACATATGTCCAAGGCTCCTAATTTTTTGTCCTCTGCACAATCGCCCCAAAATTCTGTCAATACTACTTATTTGACCCCTAACTCTTTAAAATTTCACATTAGCCCCTGGAGCTATAAAATAGGTATTTGTCCAAATTCCATCAAACTCGTCCTACAATTACTCAAACACAAAGCAAACCGATTGATTAATTTTTTGACTGCGGAGCCACTAATACTATGACTAATGATGCTACCAGTTTTTCACACGTATATAACCTTACGAAACTTATATTGAAACAGCCAACGATGAACTATTTACAGTTCAGGGAGGGGGATCTAATGCGTTTTCTCTACGGATGTAGTTGATAGTTGCCTTTATCTTCCAACGTTATCATCAAAACTATTTTCTCTCAGTCATGTGACCAAGGAACTTAATTGTATGGTACTTATGTATCCCTACTTTTGACTTTTACAGCCATCCTTGCGAATGAGATTATTAGGCATGATATTGAGCACGGAATCCCCTATTACGTTGATGAGGTGACTCACTAGGGTCACGCCATGCTTTCTCACAAGACGGTCAACTGTCAAATTTGGCTGTTACATAGACATATGAGACATCCATCTTTTGGGCGTCTTAAATGTTTATTTCCAAGTCTTTTCAAAAATAAGTCTCCTCTCCCGACTTGTGAAAATTGTATTCATGCAAAGAACAATCGGGTTACACTCTATCCAAGTAATACCAAAGTTACGACTGCTTTTTCCTAGTATATTCCGATGTCTGGGGTGCAGCCGTGGTATCTAATCATAGTTGGTTTCAGTATCTTATGATATTTGTTGATGACTTCTCTCTCATGACATGGTTATATTTATTGAAACATAAATCCAATGTGACTGCATCATTTATTGAATTTTATCGCATAATTCATACTCAATTTGACAAAATTCAAATCCTCTGCTTCGACATTGGAGGGGAGTTCGTCTACCGAACCATTCAATTCTTTTTTTAAAACAAATAGACTTATCCACCAAACTTTCTATTCCTATATGCCACAACAAAAATGGTGTGGCTGAAAGGAAAAAATCAAATCTTCCTAGAAATGGCCCGAGCTACGATTATCGAGTCTCACGTACCACAATCCTATTGGCCCAAAGTTGTTGCTACCTCTGCTTACTCACTAAATTGTCTGCCTAGCAAAGTACTTCATCAGAAAACACTATTACAAATTCTGGCAACTCAAACTATCATGTCCTCGATACTCATTTTGCAACCTAGCGTGTTTGGCTACTCGATCTACATTCATATTTGTTACGACCTGAATTTTCAGATTGATAAAAATGAAATAATATAATGAAAAATAGAACGTGAATGCGATGTCAATAAAATTTCGATGGAATTTAAATTTTATTTAGGATTAATAAAGACATCGACATTAAATGTCGAGGTTAGAAACGCTCGGAAAAATAACCGAACGATAAGTTATCGGATATAGCGAGCGTGACGGAACTAGATAATGAACCATTCGAACATAAGATATGATTTAAATAAGTTAGTCAGTATCAACCTAAGTCGGTAGATGTAAATCAAACCAAATAAAAATACCTGATACGATAATTTCAATACACACTTTTATCACATTTTTTCTTACTTTACCCTATATGGCATAAAAGACAAAAATCCACCCTCCCCAATAAATAACACTAGGCCGCCCACTACCCCCCCTCACAAGTCACTATCCCCTTTTCTCTTTTCTTACACACCTCTCATCTCGCATCACACTTCTACACCTACTACCCATCATATTTTTCTTCTTTTTCTCCCTTTCTCTCCCTCATTCACGGCAACCCACTCTATTTCCCCCCCTCAACCGAATTCACCAAGGCCAATAACCCATCTATCACTACTTATTTTCCACTCTTTTTACATTTCATCTATATTTCCTTTCTCTTTCATCCATCTCACTAACAACTCCATTTTCTTCCAACTCATTTCTTCTTATTTTCTTCCAAACGTCCACTCCCTCTCTTTCACTCTCTCATTTTCATTTTTCAACTCTTCTCATCTTGTACCTCTTATCTTCTTACATTCTCTTTTCTTCTCCAACAACAAGCCTTCCCAAACTCCTCTTTTCTCCTCATTAAACCGTGACTTACAACAAGCAAAGGAGGAAGATTTTTCTTTTCTTCATTTGATTAAAACATCCTCCAAGTCAAGTCACAACATTCTTCTTCATCTTCCAAGCAAGAAAACAAGTCTCTATTTTTGGTGTGTTGGCTGAAAATTCTAAGGCATGGAATAAGGTGTGGTATTGTTTTCTTCACCTCATACACACCTCCAAAACACTAACTACAACATACTTCTTATTTCTAAACATAGAGTCTGAAAGTTTAGGGGTGAAAACCAATGTGTAGTGAGGTGACAATCTCATCTAATATAAATATGTATTTTCATCCCTTAATCTATTTCTCCAAGTTGTACACTAATCTTACATTTTTTGTGTGTGGAACCATGGCTTGAACAAGGTGAGGGAGAAGGTTTTTCTTCAAAAACCAAGTGAAGAACAACACTTTAAGTGTAAGAAAAAATGTTAAAGGCAAGTACTCTTCCTAGACCCTACATGGATTTTTCTAAAGTTTAATATATATGTTTGTACCAAGGTTGGATCATCATGTAGTATGTTCAAAGATTTCTCCACAAGGATATGTAAAAATATAAGTTGTATATGATATATATATATATATATGTATATACAATATATATTTTTTTTGATAAATGGGTTCAAGACCCAGCCTTTTATTAACTTTAAAAAAACTCACTTATAGCAGAGGAAAACCATATTACAAAGCAAGTCTCGACATAACAACAAATAACAACTGTGTGGCCGATAAGCTATAGCTACAACAAGAAAGACAGGGTGTTGTTCAGACTGAATATGATATGCCTCATTAAAACCTTGGCAGGCAAAACCACCCTTGTGCATAAAATCCTGCACGAAGGAAAAAGAGTACATATTTATCCAGTCTGAGGCATTACAAGGAAACCGAAAGACAGTGTCATCCTCCAACCATACAAGTTTGCCTCCCAGGACGACGCAAAGCATAAGTAGTAGCATCCTCCAACGATCCGAAAGTGAGCGTGCATGAAAATTAAAATGGCAGTTAGTCAAGGATCTTATCATATGTCGAAAAAGATAACCAAATGAGACAAATAATTGCAAGGGATCATATCCAACCTGCCTACATATTAGAATGTAGGCAGGAACACATAATTGGAGCATGATGTTGAAGTTCGTAAGTATGGAGTGTGCAAGTCAGTGATGAGACATCCACGAGCTACCGTCTGCAACATGTTCAGAAGTTTGTATTCCGACAAAGATGTAAGTGTCAAGCCCAATGAAGCAAGATGATGTGCCACCGAATTTGCCTCTCGTGGGATATATCACAAAGCTGATCGCGTAAGATGTAAAAATGTGCGTAGACAATCTAGATCAACCCTCATGACTCCTATGACCGAGTGTTCATTATCCAGCATGCGTATTAACTCCAAACAATCTGTCTCTAAAATGAAATTGTGATATTTTGTGGAATAAAAGATCGTAACATATAGTGCTGCTTGAAGCTCAGCTTGTTGAGGAGGTAGACATGGCAATGGAAAAGAAATTGTTGAGAGGAGCCTCCCTCTTGAATCTCGTATAACCGCACCTGCTGCAGCCCGCCGTTTCCCAACCGCAGCATCTACATTTATTTTATTTCGCCTTAGTGGTGGTGTTAGCCATCTGACTACTTTGCTTCGGGCAGTCCGGATTGGAGGTGAAATATGTGCATCAATTAGTGAGGGAATGGAGGCGGCATATTTCTTCCCAGAAGACGCTGCACACCACGTGTATATATCCATTCGAATCCTTTCCTCTAGCCGTCGATGGTTAAAAGTCTCATCACCAAGTGTTATTGCGGTATATTCTTTCCATGTATTCCAGCAAATGATATGTGTGGTTACAACCTGTAAGTGTCCCAACATTGTTCACGTCGAGGATGTGAGACACCAACTCATCAAATAAGACGCAACGATGGCCGAAAAGAAATAGGTCCATGAAACAGGAAAGCATATCGACGCCACAAAGAGGTTATGGCTGGACAATGAACAAATAGATGATCAATGAGACCTTCAGCTCTCCTACAAAAAGGACATATTGCTGGAAAAGCCTTCGCAAACGTAGCAAGGTTCTCTGATATTGGCAATGCTCGATACCATAATTTCCACATGAACATCTTAGCAGACTGATTAATTCCAGACCACCAAATATAACGGCTTGAAATAAGAGATACACCCACAGTGCGACACTCATTGTAGGCACTCTTTAATGAAAACTATCCTTGTAAATCAGGTTTCCAAGATAGCCCCTCGCGACCCTCTTCTACTCAGATCATGCAAAAAAGCGTGGATACGACAAATACGCTTCCATTCTGGAGATTCATATAACATTTCCCAAAAATGACACCTACGTCCATACTTACAATGCATAAATTCAGCCCAAAGTGATGTATGTTGTTTATATATCCACCACAACTTACAATCATATGCTTTTTGAATTGACTGCAGTTGTCGAATACCTAGACCCCCTTCATCAGTTGGTTTGCAAAGAGCCTTCCATGATCGCCAATGATGTCTAGCGTCCCAAAAGAAGGAAGAGAACTTCCTCTGGATTTAAGCAAAAACGCTATGAGGAAGTTTGGATACCGCGAATATATGAAGTGGAATCAACGTAAGAACTGAACGTATTAGAGTTAATCTGCCTGCTGCTCTTAGAAGCTTATTTGACCAGCTATTCAATTTATTATTCACATGAGCCAGCAGCATTTGACAATGTGACACCCGACAGACACCATGGTGTAAAAGGACTCCCAAATATTTAATTGGCAAAGCAGATAGTCTCATTCCAAGCGATGCTGCCACTCTTACTCCCGAAAGATCACTGCTTACAACCACTTGACTCTTATTAAGGTTAACCTGCTGACCTGATGCCGGCTGATATAGGTTCAAGAAATTCATAAAACGTTGCAAGTTGCGGCTTGAATAGGAAAGAAAACCCATCAAATCATCCGCGAAACCTAAATGTGATGGAGTTGATATCCGGGTTTCTTCAAATCCACGAATATAAGCGGATGAGACATGAGCATTTAAACCCCTGCTAAATCCGTCAGAAGCAAGAATGAACAAAAACAGAGATAGCGGATCCCCTTGCTTAACTCCACGTCGAGGACCAAAAAAACCACAAGGCTTACCGTTTACAGGAATTGAGCATTTAGTTGCATCCAAATTATTCATTATAGACGTACAAAAAAAGGACTGAAACCCATACGAAGAAGAAGACGTCGAAGATACTCTCAGCTAACTCTGTCAAATGCCTTTGCCATATCCAATTTTATTATTATGCGTCCTCAACGTTTGGGCTTATCCAAAATGTGTACCATTTCCTTAGCCAAAAGGACTTACTCAGATACGCCACGTCATGGCATAAATCCTGCCTGCTCTTGCGAGATCAATTTTGGAAGAACACGTCTCATACGCGTGGATATAACATGAGTAACAAATTTGGACACAAAGTTAGTCAGGCTAATTGGACGAAAGTCTGCATAAGTTGTCGGATTAGCTACCTTCGGGATTAAAGTAATCAACGAAGATGCCATAGCTGTCGGAACTGCCACCGCTATAAAAAACTCCTGGACTGCTTTTAAGATGCTTAGATGTATAATGTCCCAACAGTGCGGGAAAAATTGTCCATGAAATCCATCCGGTCCTGCAACACTAGATGGATCCAGATTCCATATTGCTGCCTTAACTTCAGGTTATTACGGTATGGCTGTTAACATTTCGTTGTCATCTTCAGTGATAGCACGCGGAACAAACTTAAGGATGCCTTCATGATTTTCTGTTTGCTCTACCGCAAAAAGAGTTGTGTAAAATTGCACCACAGCCTGCTGAATTGAATCTTCCGTCACACACTCTACTCCATCAGGTGAAAGTATACGAGAGAGATGTTGCTTAAGCTGACGCTCTTTTACCAACGCATGAAAATAAGATGAGTTTATGTCACCTTCCTGCATCCATTTTACCCTAGCTTTTTTGCTTCCAAAATTGACATACTCGATTTTGAACTTGCAGTAATACCGCCTTTGGCTCATGATACTGAGTACGATTGTCATCTATTAGATTATTATCATATTGTATTTCAGCTGCCACAACTCTTGCCTCCGCATCTGAAGCCGCATCAAAAACATTACCAAATACTTCCTTGTTCCATCGTCGCAGGTCCTTCTTAAGAGAATACAATTTTCGATACAAACCTCTCATGACCCCAAAAGTGGGATAACTGCTCCATGTATGTTTGATAAATGTCATGAAATCAGGATGAGATAACCAGATATCAAGAAAACGAAAAGAATGAGGGCCATTATTAATAGACTGCCGACAAGATAATAACAAAGGCGCATGATCCGATGTAGTTCGATTCAAATGTTGCACCATCTGATTGTGAAACACATCATAAAAGGACTTTGAGATAAAAATTCTATCTAATCGCCGCCACACTCTGCCAAGGCTTCGTTCATTAGACCACGTGAATTTGGATCCTTGATAGGGAACCTCTAATAAAGCCGAATGTTGAACCCAGTTATTAAAGTCCGTCAGTTGCCACAGAGATGGTGTGGATAGACCTTTATGTTCATCTAGCGATAAAAATGTATTGAAATCACCTCCTACCAACCACGGATCAACAATATTCCTTGCAAAAGAAGTTAAATCTTCCCACAAGAAACGACGTTGAGCAAATGTGTGCTTTCCATATACTACGGACCACCAGAAGTTAGTTCCAGTTAATATCCATTGGAATTTAATTGAGGTATGTTGAACTCCATTGTATACAGTAGTTTGTTGCAGCATCGAACTCATCCAAACTATCCATATGTTTCCATTCAAAGATGAAAGAGCGTTAGAAAATCCAAGTGTTAAACAATAGGATTCCAATTTTTGTGATTGTTGTTTTGGCTCTATTAAAACAAGTAAATGTAAGTGATATCGACATACCAATGTTTTTATTCGATTCAAGGAGGTACAAATTCCCCGAACATTCCAAGACATGGCATTCATTGAGAAATATGTAGATCCAAGCTTGAAGCTGATCTAGTGACACGCATTGTAGGAGGTGGTGGAGGCATATCTTTTTTCTTCGTGCGGTGACGCTTATTACTGTAATCCAATATGCTTTCCCCAGGTAAATTAGTCGCTGGTTCATCCAATTGTCCAGCAGTTAAAGTGCGTGCATTCAATCTTCTGGTTATATCATCTGCAGCCTCTTGAAAGTCTTGATCATCTGTGTTGATTGTTGCATTCAAAATATCAGTATCAGAGGGGTGACCTGGGAGATCACTGTCTCCCATACCTAAAGGATCGTATCCCGAAGCTTCTGCTATGTCAATGTCTACTTGTGGACACTCTTGTTGAGATCACTGCCTTGCTGTCTTTGGGAATCAACCTCCTGTACCGTAATTTCCTGAGTTTTCTGTAAATCTAAGCCTTCGTGCTCTGTTGGACGCTTGACTGGATGATCTTTCCTTGGTGTCCACCTCTAAGGTTGTGGAAGAGTATCCTTGCTTTTAGTCTTTGTTGGTACAGTGAGCTGCTCATCCTGTGCTGGTCCTGTTTTGTCCTTGGCACAGGTTTGTATCAAATGACCCAAGGTGCGGCATTTTGAACAATACTGAGGCTTATCTTCATACACCACTCACTGAAAGAAGCCATAATCATGGCTTTGAATGTAAAGGCGGGTCGGGAGTTCTGCAGAGACATCAATTTCAACGCAAACCCTGGCAACTGAAGGACGCAACAAATTGGAGGTTGTATTATCCGCCTTCAATGGAGTTCAAATTAACCTAGCAATCTCAAAGAGTGCCTCCTGCTTATGCAAATACACTGGCAAACCCGACATTGATACCCAAACCGGCACTATTAGTGCGTCTATTTTAGGATCAAAATCATATGACCATTTGGTTAAAGGCATATGAAAACCTAGTACATTCCAAGAACGTCGAGCAAAACATCTTATGTAATCGGATTCACGTTCAAAAGTGATCAGAATATACGCAGTATCAACTAAACTGACTTTCATGCCTAAATATCCAACCTTTTCAAACATGCACGTATAGATTCAAGTTTAGGTCTTCCATATCAAAAGGTACCCACCAGGGTGTATTTCAAGGAGCCTGTCAAGGCATTGACTTCAGCCTTGGAAAAACTGATCGCAGGAACACCCTTGTATTTGTAGGCTCACGAAGGCGGAAGAGAGACCTTGGACGATCCCGGAAAAATGGATGCGAATGTCGGCACAGACTGTGGCAGATCCATAACAGCGTTGAATGATGAAGGTAATTAGGGCTTATGTAGTATATTCATGGTCATGACATGATGCATAAAGCATGACTTTTCGTAAACATGACGTGCTTTTCATAACTTGCATAACATGACATTTTCATAACATGAAGACATAATATTCATAATTGGCTATAGCACTTTTCATAAGAATAATAACATACGACATACCGATTGATTCCCTATATAGTACATGTACGACATAAAACATCATAAACATATGTACATGTGCTAACGGTAACGCGCTATGACAGAGATCCCGTGTCCCAGACCTGGTGTTACATTCAGCCATAAACGCAATCAGATAGAGATCCCGTGTCCCAGACCCGGTGTTACACTCAGCCTGAACATAATCATATTTCCCTGACATCTACCACCCCGGTACGGATGTCACACTGGCAAACATAACATAACATATCGTGTGTCAATGGAATCAATCATCTCGCATTTATTATTCACATACATATGAATTTTTAAACATGTAATGCGATAAAATCACTTTCAACTTTCATTTCATGGGACATGAGACTCGGTCAAATGAGGATATCTTGGTCATACTACCACTAGTAACATCACTTACTTACTTGCATTCTGCTTATCATGACTTAAGAAAATATGTAACAATACTTTCTTAATCTAAACTACACTTGTATCTCATAATTCATAACTTAGGTGCATAGAACATATACTTCCTAATTACTTTAACATATCATCTAGTAACTTCATAACTTATCTCTTGACTTACACATAATCATTTATTACCCATATAAATATAATTAACATGAAATAGAATCATTTATGTCATAATATCATATTCAAACGTGTACATATTTTTATGTTTGTACCATATATACTTCCATACGTATGAGTGTTCTTTAAATGTATATAGGTACAAATAAGTATATATATATATATATATATATATATATATATATATATATTGTCATATTTCATAATTATATATATACAATATAATAAGGTCATTCTTTTAATGTTCTTAACATTTACGTCATACGTATGTACACAATTATACAATATAATAAAATCATTTTATCCTAATAATTCTTATGGCCGAAATATACAAATATGGTGCATACATATACAAAATTATTTTATGATATATATTATATAATATTTAAACTTATTCATTTTCATATCTTTAACATATATATCATACACATATAAATATGTATACAATATAAATAAATCATTTTATTTAAAAAAACCACATGGCCGAATATATGGTGTGTGTACATATACATATAATTCCTTTTATGATACATTATATATATATATATATATATTCAAAACTTACTCATTTTCCTATATTAGTACACACACACATATATATGTGTGTGTATTGATTAAAAATCATTTTAGCCCTAATTACCTTTTTGGCCGAAAAACATATTCATATATATATATATATATATATATATATATATATATATATATCTGCCATGCCATTACACATTTTAGCAGCATCTCGTTTGCCTAAAAGTGTTATTCACACGCTTAATCGCAAAATTGCCTCTTTTATATGGAATGACAAGCATCATTGGATGGCATTTGAGGACATATGTTACCCAGAAACTGAGGGAGGAATAGGGGTTCGAAATTTGCTCCACGTTCAAACTACTTATGATTGTAAACTATGGTGGTCTTATCACAACGTTACTACACTATGGTCAACTTATATGCACAATCGTTATGGTACTCGGCAAGACTATTTGCCACGCATCTATGATTCTCCAGGATGGAAAAGACTATGCTCTATACACCCCTTATGCACCCATCTATCATCTGGTATCCCAAACCCGGTGTGGAATACATCAACTACTGGGCTATTCACAATTCGTCAGGCGTATAATGATGTTAGACCAACTAGAGCAACACTTCTCTCACAAAAGTTCATTTGGTGGCATGGAATATCAAAGACTATCAGCATTTTTATTTGTAGACTATTGAATGGTGCACTTCCTGTAGAAGATTATCTGAAAAAATTTACTGCCGCCTGCCCCAGTATTTGTCCGTTCTGCCATGCAGCTTCTGCTACTCTTCCGCACATGTTTATTACGTGCCCAACAATCCAACCACTATGGCGGAAGCTTAATGGACCAAATAACTTCCCAACTACACTCCGGTCACATATGTTACAATGGTGGTTATTATCTTCTGCTAAAACGCTTAAAGGCAATCTTCGAGTTGTTGGTCCAATTATGTTGTGCTGGTCTACATGGAGAATTTATACAAATCACATATATGGAGATGCAGACATACCGATTACAACAGTGTACAGCATCGCTAGGCAATCTTGCTACGACTGGACTACAGCCATGCATGGGAAAAAATTCGCAACATCTGACTTTTCTCTCGTTGCAGCTGGCTTCTCTGCAAAGCTAAGGCCAAAATTGCTACTTCCTCTCAAATGGAGCCTTCCGACATCAGATAAACTAAAACTCAACGTTGATGCGTCAGAAACAAAAACATATTCCTTAGCAGGGGCAATTCTTCGGAACTCCTTAGGACACATGCTTGCGGCTATTTCCTTTAGACTGCCTTATATGACGCCCCTACGTGCGGAAACACAAACCATTTTATACAGCCTTATGTTTTTTGGCCAACTACATCGACAACTTATCATAGAAACAGACTGTCTTCAAGTAACACAGCCATCTACAAGCATGAAAGATTTGCCAGAATACCAGAAATTACAGCTGTTTCTTCAGCTAACCGGGAGCCAAATTATTTTCATCCCTAGAGGGATCAACATGGTGGCACATCATTTGAGTCAATTTGCACGTATATCTCCACTAACACGCATATATACTTCTGCCTCCCAGCTTCCTGACGCGGCACGGGGTTTCTATTATACAGATGGAGTCCTACATTCATTGCGGATATAATACTCACGGCATGTTAGCCCGCATTGTTTCCTGTATTATTATGTTACAGGCAACTCTGGTACGTCTGGCCATTACTTTTATGCAACTACATGTGGTGTTAGATAGCGTTTTTTTCCTATTGTTGCCCAAGGTCTTAAGACCAAGGGCAACATCGGTACGTTGTGGTGCTTCATATGTTGTACTCTGGTACATCCATATTGGATTATTAGATACTAATGTGCTTTGATGTACTTTATTGTGAGGATGCCAATATCCATTATACATTCAAACATGGCTGCATTCTACTTTGAGCCGTGCGTACACAAAAAGTATCGTTGCCTGTACTATCATGGTGCAGGCAACTCTGGTACGTTTGATTACGTTTTTTCCATTTCATCAACTGTCTTCCCATAGCGAATTACTCCTTCAGTTGCCCGCAGTCTCTGGACTGAGGGCAACATCGGTATGTTGCTCTGATCCTTATGTGCTACAATGGGCCATCATCAACACATTGAATATCACTTATGTATTTTATCATGTTTGTTTGCGAGGGAACCTCTATCTGCTTCTCACTCAACAATGGTGGAACAACTCCTTACATCTCTACAAGGACTTAACACACCTCACGCGTTCAAGACTACCCTTTTGGCAACACGACATCTCTCAGCATACCCCACCAGTCAAGATCGGCGCAGTTGTCATATGCTACTTTCATTTGTTCTTAGCTCTCACATCTAGCCGCCTTTATTCCAATCATATAAATATGTACGCTTTTTCCTTCGCCAAAGTTTTATCCACAAGGGTGGTTTTACTTGGCAAGGTTTTAATGCGGCATATCATATATGATTGGAGGCTACACATTATTGCAGCTTTACACTTTCGTTTTACTTATGATATACATTCATGTAATATGGTTGCCTCCACCACAAGTGAGGACTTTCTAATTTAATAAATACCCGCTTTTATTAATATATATATATATATATATATATATATTTTGTACACACACACACACACATATATATATATATATATATTCAAAACTTATTTGTGTGTGTATATATATATATATATAGTATGACCAAGATATCCTCATTTGACCGAGTCTCATGTCTCATGAAATGAAAGTTGAAAGTGATTTTATCGCATTACATGTTTAAAAGTACATATGTATGTGAATAATAAATGCGAGACGATTGATTCCATTGACACACGATATGTTATGTTATGTTTGCCAGTGTGACATCCGTACCGGGGTGGTAGATGTCAGGGACATATGATTATGTTCAGGCTGAGTGTAACACCGGGTCTGGGACATGGGATCTCCGTCATAGCGCGTTACCGTTAGCACATGTACATATGTTTATGATGTTTTATGTCGTACATGTACTATATGGGGAATCAATCGGTATGTCGTATGTTATTATTCTTATGAAAAGTGCTATAGCCAATTATGAAAATGTTATGTCTTCATGTTATGAAAATGTCATGTTATGCAAGTTATGAAAAGCACGTCATGTTTACGAAAAAGTCATGTTTTATGCATCATGTCATGACCATGTCACGTTAGAGTTATGATTAAGAATTCCTTAAGTCTATGATGGCACTACAATAGTCAACGCAGTGTTTACGCATGAAAGTGTAGTACATGTGAGATATGCAAAGATGGTATAAGTTATGGATTAGGAGGTAAGTATGGATACTATATGGTGTTACGGATTAAGTAGCATAAGATGATGTTATGTATGTTGTGAAATTTTCTTATTTACCTGCTTTCAGTTACAGTTATGCTATATTGATTTAAAATGGAGACGTGCTTATTATATTTGATATTTATGGTTATTATATTTTGTCACCCCGTCTCCCCATGTATGATCCACATGTCGTATCTAGTAAGCTACTTGCTGAGCAATTAAAAGTTGGCTATCGCTCATACTTGCGTTATTTATCACTTTCTAGATAACATGTATCACTATATAGACTTGTTGAGAACAGGCTAGATAGACCATTGATGACGAAGAACATACCAAGAGATTTGCTTCCAAGGCGTTAGGTCTCGGTTTATGATGTATTTCAGAAGATTTCAGTATTCTGTATATTATGACTTGTACAGATTATGATGTAGTGCATTGCACGTCGATTATGATTTGTTTATGTTATGTTGCTTCCGCTTATCGATTCATTATTCATGTTGACATGTACATGTATAGTATCGACACCTTGTACTCTTTAGAGTAGAGTATGGTAGGTGCACTGAGCCGGAACCCTGGTTTCGGACGGGGTGCTACAATACTCCCAAACCTGAATGCTTCAAACTTGACCGTTTTGTCAAAAAAATGTGTATTTGCCAGCAATCAAAAAGGGTATCGGTGCTACAACCCTACCACGCATCGAATCCATGTCACCATAGATTTTTTTCCTCAAATACGAGTTTTTCTTCACTCACCGGCTTAATGTTCAGGGGGTAGACAGTATGTGAATCACCAAATTGGTTGAACCGCTTAAGTTTCCCAGGACTGTTCTATAAGAGAAGGCAGATGGAGCCATCGAGTCTGCCTTTAAAGCGAGGTTACCAAAGCAGTCTCAACAACTAGTGAGCCTCCTCCGTCAAATGTTCGACATTACTCATTCCATAGGTTCATATGATATTAGTGCTACTGGTACTACTAATTATGAAAATGCAGATGTCCAGCAGGTATTTGTCCAACCCTTAAGGAGGGAAATAAGAGTACCTCCTAAGACGCATTCCCCAGAACATACGTCTCGAAACTTTAGGTACTTAGTAAGTCCTGCCAATAGGAGAATTATAGATATCACACCTGCATTCTTGGCCTCTCTTTTCTTAGAATCTATTTTGATGATAGCATATGAAGCAAGTACAAAAGCAGAATGTCGAAAGGCCACCGGATATAGAGGTGAAAGCCTTGAAACAGAATGGAACGTAGAAAATGCATATTACCAAAAAGAAGAAAAATAGTTTGATATAGGTGAGTTTTCAACATTAAAATATAAGGCAAATGACACCGTTGATCGATATATAGCAAGGTTGGTAGCTAAGGGTAATTGTAGCACCCCGCTCCCAAACTCTAGCATCAGGAACGGTGCACCCGTCGTAGTCTACTACGAAAACTACAAGGCGTCGTTCAAATTTCTTACATGTCAGAAGTAACGTAGAAATTTTTCATCGAATCGATAATTTAAGAGTCGAATTTAATTAAAGTAATCCCACAGAAATAAAACAACGTACAGGGTTGACGAGACCCACTACGTCAAAATAAAATACAAGATGTCCAAATGTCCAATGGAAATCATGAAAAGAATCTAAAGAGAGTGTCTAACTATCACCCCAAAACGAACGAGAATCATGGTCATAGAAACCTCATCACGAACTCTGCTCACTCTCCCCAACTCGCAAAAATCCGCCCCATCCTCGACAAAGATATAATCACAGTCCTGCTCAACTGTGGACGGGAGATGGGGTGAGTGATGTGGGATCACTCATAGGTTATCCGTCTCTTCCAGAAAGGGATTTTTACGCACTGAGTCGGGTAAATAACCTATTGAGTAAATAAAGAAAACAACAGTAAATAAATAGAAAAAAATACATACCCAACCTTTTTTTGTAATTTCCCTAACACTAGATCAACTCAAAGACAAGATCAGCGATAATCATAACAAAAATGCAATGCGTAACTTCATGATGCATGTTCTCTCGCATTATCGTGTCACACGCAGTCATATAACATCACAACTATGCTCTTTCTTTTTCATGATATGCTATGCATGTATCCGGTCCTGTTATATGAAGGTAACCATTATCACCTCACACCCATCACAAGCATCGTCAGGCCACACGTTCCATAAGACCACACGGTTCATCTGCCCAAATGCAATGCTTGTGGTGTGAATGCTTCAGACTTTCACACCTTTCTTTTCTTTAACCTGTGTTGCATACTCAATTCTATATTGCGTATTAACTATGTTGCAAAGTTACCCCATATTGTGTGGGATCCATTACTGTATTTTATCTTCTACTGTATTTTGTATTTCTACTGTATTTTATGTTTCTACACTTTATTTTATTTCTCTAAATATAAAAAGTTTGCACTTAAATTATTGCATTATTTTATTATTATAATTTATTATTATTATTATTATTATTTGTTTTTTCTTTCCTGTCTGCTGCCCTGTTGTTTTTTATTTTGTTTTGTTTTATTTTATTTTATTTTATTTATTTATTTAATGAGTTACTAAATAATAATGCTAATTTTCCTTTATTTATTTATTTATTTATTTTATTTTTAAAAGAAAACTGCTCCAGGCCCTTTTCTCCTTCCTGGCTGTGGCCCAGACCTCTGGCCCGACCCGCTGGCCCACGAGCAATTATGCCACTGTTTTTTAATTTCTAGCTCAGCCCGGCCTATCAAGTCACACTAGGCTGGCCTGGTCGAGTCTCACGGTTCAGCCCAAGAATCTGGGTCAGCAAGCCTGGTTTGGCCCTGACTCCGCTGACCTAGAAAATTCACTTTTTAAGTGCAGCCCGACCCAGTTGCAGACCAGCTGTCTTATACACCCCACTACCAAGCGGGTCAGTCGTCCAGCCGAGTCAGCTGTCTGGGTCAGCCTGGCCTGCTGAACTGGAAATCCTTTTTTTTCAATTAAATCCTATTTCATTATAACTTCAATAAAATTTTTGTTTTAACTTCAAATTGACCCCAGTAAATTTCATTTAACTCCATTTAACGCCACACATGCACTGCACCTAACCACTGCCACGCATGGCCTACATGCGCCATCTATGCAGCTACGCGTGGCTTTCACACGCCCCTGCCACAGCTGCGTGTGTGCCACTCGTGGCCATGAAATTTCATGTCCTGAATTCATTTCAGCCTATTTCCATGCTAGGTGATCTATTTTTAAAGCAGATCAAGGAATATTCATGCCAAATCCAAATAATAGAAAACATGATAAGAGCATATGAGAAAAGCACATACAAATCATAAACAATTAACACAGCATGCAAAAAAATTCGATACACAAGGATGTCAATTTGACAGAGGGAGGGTAACCTACCTCTTAAACGAATAGTTCACTAAGCAAGGGGGTTGGATTCGGTGTGGGCATGCTAGTTTCCTTCTTCTCCTCTCTCTATCTCTCTTTCTCCTTTCCTCTCTTCTCCTCTCCTAGCCTTGCTACCGTCTCTCTCTATCTCTCTCTCTCTTTTCTTTTCTTTGTGTTTATGGTGGCTGCCCATTTCTTTTTGGGGTGGGGGAGAAGGAGAGGCCGTATATGATGAGGAAGAGGGAGGGAGTTAGGGAGGTTGAGAAATTTAGGGGATTAAGATTTGATTTAGAGAGGATTTGATTTTTGAATTCAAATTTTGTAATTAAATTTGGTTAACAAAATTATCTTCCTCCATCCCTTATCCCCTTTAATTACGACATGCACACACACTCAATAATTTAATGACTTAATTTTTGAATTAGTTTTATTATATATATATATATATACAGTTTCTAACATCCTACCCTCTTACAAAAAGTTTCATCTCCGAAACTTATGTATCTTATTCGAAGAGGTGCGGAGCGCTCGCACATCTGCTCCTCAAGCTCCCAGGTCGCCTCCCACTCCTTATGATTAGTCCACTAAACTTTGACGTGCAGAATCACCCCACGTCTCAGCACCTGATCCTTCCGATCAACTATTCTGACTAGGGTCTCCTCATACGCAGCTTCGCTCCTAACCTTCAGTGGTCGTGCCTCGAGCACGTGACTAGGGCCTAGAATGTATCTCCTCAGCTGCGAGATGTGGAAGACATTGTGCACTTGCGCCAATGGCGGGGGTAACGCAAGTCTGTAGGTTAAGGTGTCGATCCTCTCAAGTACCTCGTGCGAACCAATGTATCAAGGACTTAGTTTATCCTTTTCCTCGAACCTCATTACACCCTTCGTCGATGACACCTTCAGGTAAACCTTCTCTCCTACGGCAAACTCCAGAGGTCATCTCTTAGAATCTGCCCAACTCTTGTTCCGATCTTGCGCCTCCTTCAGCCTATCTCGAATGACCTTGATCTTTTCTTGAGTCTGCTCCACTAAATCTGGCCCTACAATGGTTCTCTCACCAACCTCGTCCCAATAAATTGGTGACCTGCACTTCCGTCCATATAACGCCTCAAATGAAGCCATTTCGATCGCGCTGTGATGACTATTGTTGTAGGAGAACTCTATCAATTTCACCATGCTGTCCTAGTTCCCCTTGAAATCTAAAGCACAAGACCTTAACATATCCTCCAGGGTCTGGATAGTTCTCTCTGACTGGCCGTCAGTCTGAGGATGGAATGCAGTACTTAATCACAGCTTAGTCCCCATAACCCTCTGATAGGCTGTCCTAAATCCAGAGGTGAACCTCAGATCTCGATGGGATACGATACTCACTGGTACACGATGCAGACTCACAATGTTATCGACATACAGTGTCACCAATATCTCCATCGTGGCTTCACTAGACTCCCGTAGAAAGTGTGCGGACTTGGTCAGACGATCCACTATCACCCAGATTACGTGGTTGCCATTCCTCGTCTTAAGGAGCCCTACAACGAAGTCCATCATGATATGCTCTCACTTCTACTCCGGTATCTTCAACAGCAACAAAAAAACGTCCAGGCCGCTGATGCTTGGCCTTCATCTTTTGGCACACAAGACACCTCTCAATGTATTCTGTAGTGTGCCTCTTCATACCACTCCACCAATAGTTTCTCTTCAGATCATTATACATTTTCGTGGCACCTGGATGAATAGACATCTTTGAGTGGTGTGCCTCCTTCAGCACCTCTTTCCTCAGGTCATCGCCATCTGGTAAGCACCATCTTCCCTAATACCACATGCTTCCATCGTTATAAATCTGTAATATGTCGATCTGACTAATCATCACCTTCTCACGGCTCTCGCTGAGTATCGAATCCTCCTTT
Organism: Eustoma russellianum; assembly: GCA_036186865.1. NCBI lineage: Eukaryota > Viridiplantae > Streptophyta > Magnoliopsida > Gentianales > Gentianaceae > Eustoma > Eustoma russellianum. Next base: position 27,655,817 of record AP025057.1, read on the forward strand.
TGAGCCTCCTTAATATGTTCAATCAGTGAAAGAGTAATAACCAGTGTCGCCATAATGTCTGCTGTGGAATCCACAATATCTAGATCAAACTCAGCAACCTCCCTCTCCAGTGGTGTTTGTCGGTCGTGGCCTGATTTCCTACTCAGTGCATCAACAACTCAGTTTCCCTTTCCTGGATCGTAGCTAATTGTCAAATCATAATCTTTTAATAGCCCTAACCACCACCTCCATTGCATGTTCATCTCTTTCTGGGTGAATAGATACTTCAGACTCTTGTGGTCGGTGAACACTTCGCACTTCTCTGCCTACATATAGTGTCTCCAAATCTTGAGCGTGAAGACTACCGTAGCTAAGTCGGATAGTTCTGCTCGTAGGGCTTCAACTGTCGTAAGGCATACACTATATTTATGTCTCCTTGCATAAGAAGGCACCCAACAACAGAGAAGTTAGACCACAATTGAGATACATAAAATTCAAATTAAAATTATTTAATGTACCTAGTCCATTCTTGGATGCATCGCTGTAGATGATAAACCCTTCCGAGCCGGAAGGCTGCGCCAAAACAGGGGCAATGGTCAACCTTTTCTTTAGTTACGAGAAGCTTTGTTCACAGTCAGCGGTCCATTCAAACTTTGTTTTTTTCTGTGTGAGTCTACTTAGGGGCACTGCTATAGTGGAGAAACCCTCAATGAACTTCCTGTAGTAGCCTGCCAATCCAAGAAAACTCCTCACTTCGGTCACGTTGGTTGGTCTAGGCCACTCTATGATAGCCTCAATTTTCTTTGGGTCTACTGAGATTCTTTCCTATAAGACTACGTGACAGAGAAGGACACGCTATGCAACCAAAATTTGCGCTTACTGAACTTGTCGTACAACTTTTTCTGCCTGTGGATCTCCTAAACTTCCCTCAAATGCTTTGCATGCGCCTCCTCATTAGGGGAATAGGCCAAGATGTTGTCGATAAAAACTACCACGAGAACCTATGCAGCTGATCCCTGAATACGGTGTTCATCAAGTCCATGAAAGCAGCTGGTGCTTTGGTTAGTCCAAACGGCATCACCAGGAACTCATAGTGGCCATATCAGGTGCAGAAAGCAGTCTTCGCCACATCTTCTGCTTTAATCCTCAATTGGTGGTATCCGGATCGAAGGTCAATCTTTGAGAACACCTTTGCACCCTGTATAGATGCGATACGACACAATTAATTTGAAATTCATATTTCTATTTATTGCTTTAATTAAAGTTTATCGGTAGTTGATCGAAGTGGTCCTCGATCCGGGATAGAGGATACTTATTTTTTATTGTGATCTTGTTGATTTCCCGATAGTCAATGCACAAATGCATGCTTCCATCCTTCTTCTTGACAGACAGAACAGGAGCTCCCCATGGCGAGATGCTGGGATGAATGAATTAACAATCCAGTAACTCTTGTAGTTTCTCCTTCAGTCCTTTAAGTTGCACCGGAGTCATACGATACGGTGCCTTCGAGATGGGTTCAGCTCCAGGAATAAGATTAATCTCAAATTCCACTTCCCAACTCGATGGTAATCTAGGAAACTCATCAGGAAAGACGTCGTTGAACTCGCTTACAACGGGAATCATGTCAATAGGAGGCACCTGCTATTCTGCACCCAATGCGCAAATCAGGAAACCTTCACCACCCTTTCTCAACGCCTGGTGCGTTTGCGCTGCTGTTAAGTATCTCTTTTGTGGGCACCTTCTCCAGTTTAGAGTTTCCCTGAAAAACAACTTCTTTCATCCAGACCCTGATGCTCACCTGCTTCTGTCGACAGTCTATGGTAGCATGTTATTTCCTCAAGAAGTCTATTCCAGAATGATATCGAAGTCCATTATCTGTATCAAAATCAGCGTCACTATAAACTCTTTATCATTCATCTCCAACTTGCATCCCTTGTAGTGATGATGGGACACTATCAACCTATTCGTCGGCCGTCTAAAGTCTGAATAAGGTCTCAAGCCATTCGGGTAAGATACTTAGGTTCTTAACGAACCTCCTTGCAATAAAAGAGTGACTGACGCTACTGTCGAATAAGACTTTGGTGGGGACTTTATTTATCAAGATTGCACCTAATATATTTCAGGTTGCTCACACGGCAAAACACACATAGGCAAATGATTTAATTTAAAGTGAATTAAATGACGCTTAATTAAATGTACCTATCATGACGTCGCTAGCCTCTTCGACGTTTGTATCGGTCATCATATGGACAGGGGTGTTGGTCCTCGACTTCCCTCTTTGTTGACCCCTTGTGGCTGCGGCGCCTGCTGCTGCTCTGTGCAATCTCTAGCATAATGTCCCGTCTTGCCAAACTTGAAGCAAATGTATGTCTTTTTCCAACACTCGCCCGGGTGTTGGCGTCCATAGTAGGTGCACGGTAGTGCTGGCCCAGTGTTACTCGACGGCTGATGCTGAGGTGGTCTATTTTGATGACCAATCGGCTGACGCCAGGGCACCTTCACCCAACGCCAGGCTCTCCCTGCGCTGGAATCCTCACGGGGCCTCTTACCGCTACTCTCCTCCCCCACTCTCTCTAAGTCCCCCTAAATTTCCCTACAGACCTCCAACCACTCCTCAAAAGTCCTGGCCTTAGCATGCACGGTCCCGGTCTGAATCCTATAGTTCAATCATGTCTTGAACTTCAGCATTTTCAGTTTTTCATCACTCGTGGTGGATGGCACAAACTTAATCAGCGCATGGAAATGGTTTGTGTACTCCGCCACTGACATAGAACCATGTGTCAACGTCTGAAACTCAGCCATCCTCTTGAGTATTACACTTTCCGGGATACAACATTTCTTGAACTCCTCCCTAAGCTGCGCTTAAGTGACTGGTGGTGGTAGGCGTATCACTACGCAGCACCACCACTCCTCCGCATCCCCCATCAAGAATGGTACCACAACCTGCACTCTCAGGTCCTTTAGTACCTACAGTAGTCGGAGATGGTTAGATATCTTCTTTACCCAGATCTCTGCTTCTTCCGGGCGAGGAATCCCTCTAATTGTTGGGGCTCTGGAGTTCTGCATTTCCTTGTAGAAAAATATGAGACCCGGTTGTGGCAGTGGCGGAGGCAGTTCCTGTTGCTGATTTATCTGTTGTTGTTGCTGAGCTATTTGTTGTTGCTGCTGTGCAAGGTTGTTTGCCAGGGTGGACATGGTTTCTGTCAACACTTGGGGTATAGCCCCCTGATTCTGTTCGTTCCCACCGTTTCCGCCATTATCCTAAGGTTCACATTTTGGAGGCATTTTATGTGAATTTTGCAATAGTTTAAACACTTGGTTAGTTCAGCGTAAATTGAGGGGTAACTAGGGAAATTTGGTCGTTTACGGGTTTCATGCAAAAGTTAGGGGGAAAAGGGGTAAATAAGTGAAGAAAGCGAATGCACAGCCTCACAACCCTTAACCCGATCTTAACTTAAATCTAAGATCATCTCTTATGTCCATTTTGTTTCTTAGGGTAAAATCGGCATTTAAGAAAAGATCGCAGCTTAAGTCTAAGTGATCTAGTTAATCTTGCATTTTTTAGGCAGATCTGGAGCCTCAGCCATGATACCATCTGTAGCGCCCTGCTCCTGAACCCTAGCATCGGAAATGGTGCAAACCCCATAGTCTACTACGAGAACTACAATGCGTCGTTCAAACTTCTTACACGTCAGAAGTAACGTAGAAATGTTTTGCGGAATCGATAATTTAAAAGTCAAATTTAATTTAAAATAATCCCATGGAAATAAGACAACATACAGGTTGACGAGACCCACTATGTCAAAACAAAATACAAGATGTCCAAATGTCCAACGGAAATCATGAAAAGAATCTAAAGAGAGTGTGTATCTGTCAACCCAAAACAAACGAGCGTCCTGGTCATAGAAACCTCATCACGAACCCTGCTCACTCTCTCCAACTCGCATAATTCGTCCCACCCTCGACGAAGATATAATCATAGTCCTGCTCACATATGGATGGGAGGTGGGGGAGTGAGTGATGTGGGATCACTCGTAGGTTACCCGTCTCTCCCAGAAAGGGATTTTACACACTGAGTCGGGTAAATAACCTACTTAGTAAATAAATAGAAAACAGTACATGCCTGACATGTTTTTCTGTAAATTAAGTTTCCCTAACATTGGATCAACTCAAAGACAAGATCAGTGATAATCATAACAAAAACGCAATGCGCAACTTTATGATGCATATTTTCTCTCATCACCGTGTCACACGCAGTCATATAACATCACATACTATGCTCTTTCTTTTCCTTGATATGTTATGCATGTCCTGGGTCCTATTAAGTGAAGGTGACCGTTATCACTTTACACCCATCACACGCCTCGTCAGGCCACACGCCCCATAAGACCACATGGCTCATCGGCCCAAATGCAATGCTCGTGCTACAAATGCTTCACACTTTCACACCTTTTGTTTCTTCCACCAGCGTTGCATACTCCGTTCAATATTGCGTATTACCTATGTTGCGTAGTTACCATATATTGCGTGGGGTCCATTACTGTATTTTATCTTTTACCATGTTTTTTTCTGTATCGTATTTTAGGTTTCTACACTTTATTTTATTTCTCTAAATTTATAAAAAGTTTGTTGTTTAATTATTTCTTTATTTTATTATTATTATTATTATTTTTTCTTTCATGTCTGCTGCCCATTATTTTATTTTATTTATTTATTTTTGTAATGAGTTACTAAATAATAATAATAATTTCCTTTTATTTATCATTTTATTTTATTTTATTTTTTATTTTTTAAAAGAAAACTGCTCCTCACCCCTTTTCTCCTTCGTGGCTGCAGCCCAGCCCGTAGACAGCCACGGCCCGCTGGCTGCTAGACTGCTGACCTACGGTCAAATATATATATATATATATATTTTTAATTTAGCCCGGCCTAGATTCTCTGGTCTGGCCTAGACCTTTGACCCGACCTGCTGGCCCGCCATCAGTTATGCCATTGTTTTTTTATTTCCAGCTCAGCCCGGCCCATCTTCAGGTTAGACCAGGCTGACTGGTCCAGTCTGACTGTTTAGTCCAGGAATTCAGGTTAGTCAGCCTAGGTCGGCCCTAACCCGATTGACCTGGAAAATTCATTTTTTTAAGTGCAGGCCGGCCCAGTTGCAAACCAGGCCGGCTATCCTGTCCAGCCCGCTCCTAGGCAGGTCAGCTGTCCAACTGGTTCAGCTGTCCGAGTCAGCCTGACCCCCTGACTTGGAAATTCTTTTTTTAATTAAATCATATTTCCTTATAAACTCAATAAAATTTTCGTTTCAACTCAAATTAACCCCAACAAATTTCATTTAACTCCGTTTAATGCCACGCATGCACTGCACCTGAGCACTGTCGTGTGTTGGCTGCATGCGCCACCTCTGCAGCCGTGTGTGGCTTTCACGTGCCCTTTCCACGGCCGCACCTGTGGCACACGCGCCACTCGTTACCGTGAAATTTCATGTCCAGAATTTATTTCAGCATATTTCCATGCTAGGTGATCTATTTCTAAAGCCAATCAAGGAATATTCATGCCAAATCCAAATAAAAGAAAACATGATAAGCTCATAGGAGAAAAGCACATACAAATCATAAACAATTAACACAGCGTGCAAAAAAAATCCAATACACAAGGGATGTCAATATGACAGAGTGGAGGGTAACCTACCTCTTAAACAAATAGTTTACTAAGCAAGGGGGTTGGATTCGGTGCGAGCGTGCTAGCTTCCTTCTTCTCCTCTCTCTCTCTCTCTCTCACTCTCTCTCTCTCTCTCTTTCTTTTCTTCTGTTCTCCTCGCCTCGCCTTGCTGCTGTTTCTCTCTCTCTCTCTTTTTCTTTTTTCTATTTTTATGGTGGCTGCTGATTTCTTTTTGGGGTGGGAGAAAAAAAGAGGCCTTATATAATGAGGAAGAGGGAGGGAGTTAAGGAGGTTGAGAAATTTAGGGGATTACGATTTGATTTTTAAATTCAAATTTTGTAATTAAATTTGGTTAACAAAATTATCTTCCCCCATCCCTTATCCCCTTTAATCACGGCACTCACACACAAAATCAATAATTTAATGACTTAATTTTTGATTTTATCTATATATATATGTATGTATATATATATATATATATATATATATATGTATATATATATGTACTGTTTCTAACAGTTATACACAGAAATATGGCACTGATTACTCAGAAACATTCTCTCATGTTGCAACGATCGATACCATCAGAGGACTTTGCTTGGTAGAAGCAAATAAAGAGTGGGCACTTTATCAGTTCGATATTAAAGTGCCTTCTTGCATCGAGAATTAAAAAGAAGAGGTATATGCGGAAGCACCACCGGATTTATTTACAGAGTTCAAATAGAATGAAGTGTGCAGACCCAGATAAACTCTCTATAGACTAAAGCAGTCTCCACGTGCATGGTTCAAATGATTCACAATGGCTATGAAACAGAATGGATATAAATAAAGTAATGTGATCACATGTTGTTATTCAAAAGAATGGGAGACTTGGTCACTTGTCTGATAATATATGTGGACAACATGATTATCACTAGAGACAATGAGAGGAAATCACCCAACTTCAAAAAAGTGTATTTACAGAATTCGAAATGAAAGATCTAGGTGTTCTGAAGTATTCTCTAGAGATTGAAGTTCTCTGTCCAAATAAAAGAATTTTCATATCCCAACAAAAATACATACTAAATCTACTAACTGAGATCGGAATGGTGGACTACAAGCCCAGTGATGCTCTGATGGTGGCAAACCACAGGCTCAAAATGGTACAAGGGGGTACACTTGAAAATCTAGAACAATATCAGACACTAGTTGGAAAATTGATATATTTGTCCCACACAAGACTTGATATAGCATATGATGTCGAAGTCATGAGTCAATTTTTGCATCAACCTCAGAAAGAACACATGGAGGCCACCATGGGGATAAAGAAATTGATGAGTGAAATTGGGTTTCCACATAAGGTTCCAACTCATTTGATATGTAATAACAAGGCGGCAATCTACATCTCTGAAAATCCAATACATCACGACAGGACAAAACACATGGAAGTGGGCTGACACATTATAAAAGAAAGAATTGAAGATAGAACTGTTGAACTTCCTTTTGTGCGATCTGAAAATCAGTTGCAGACATTCTTACAAAAGCGGTTAGTGGAATGACATTTGACTCCACGTTGTGCAAGTTGGTTATTGAGTATCCCACTAATCAACTTGAGAGAGAATGATAAAAGCTACAACCAAGGGATTTATTTAGGAGAATCGAATCAATCAAGTCGTATGTTTATTTTCTGTATCTATTTGTTACCATAGTTAACTACAGTGGAACACTGTATACATTGACTCTTGTATGCAATACAAAATTCAATGAAATACAAATTCATTGGAAAGTCTCATAGACATGAGCAAAAGTTTTCCTTATTGGTTGTCTATGCATTGAGTATAAGTCTAATAACAACTTTATTGGATTTGTTTGCTTATTAGTTGTCTATACATTCAATTAATTTTCTGATGATATGAGAATAAGCTTTTCTTTACGAAACGCAGGTCATGCGCGTGCATGCTCCATCTACAAGTAGTGTTTTTTCAAGGAAAATGGAGAGGTGCCACGTATCTTCGGTTTCAATATTGTTGTGTAACATATTTTACGTCGTTTTTCATATAACGTATTTAGAGCTTACGAGGTAATTGTGTAAGTTATAGATTATGTATATATTATTTTATCTTAGGAAATATTATAGAAGGTGTAACATTAGATGGTGTTATATAGTTTCTAAATAAAATAAACTTTTTATCATATTGAGAAATTATAATGTTTCGCGTTCCTATATGTATAGAGACATGGTGAAAGGGCTTTGGAAAAGAGTTGGAATAAGATCATAAACTTAAGAACGCAAATTGGACTTTTGATTCGAAGTGGCAACAAACAATTATATTTACGTCTAGAAAGAAAGCGTCTAAAAAGGATGGATAACTGATTGATAAGGACCTGAGTTGAGTCCTTTTAAACCGTGGAGGAATTTTACGTGCTTATTAAAAGATTTTTTTTACTATTAATTTACTTTGTGAAATTATTTATATAGAATCATAATTGTCTTATTGGTAGATTCTGTTGTCTTGACTTACATAGTGAAAATTATTCTCACTGTATTTGTATCAAACTTTGTGCTTTTATTTAATTATGCACATGTTATTTTTTTATATCTTCATGCATTCACGAACTATCCTTTTAAAAAGTTGTTCATTTTGATGCTAAAGATTTGTGTAGCTATTTTTTACTAGAAATTATAGAAATGATTTTTGTTCATGCATTCACATCACATTTCCGCTTCGGCGGCAATATTTTATTTTCTGCTCCGATGACATTTTACTCCTACTTAGGCAGTGATATCAACACTAAATTAGATGGGTCTGCCGAATGTTTGTTTGTTGGATTAGCTGATTATTGATTACGGTGGTGAAATATGAGGCAAGTAGACTCTCTAGAAAAACTTAAAAGGTTTAGGTGCCGAACGATGATGAATTTCACTACAAAATATATGGGGAAATCTGAAAAATATTGTAGTTGTAATAAGAAATTTCAAAAATAAGACACGTTTTTAAAAAATTCAAAAAATAGATACTACACCATTCAGAATGACGCCTTAAAGACACCCCTAAGGCGCTATTTATAATGATGCCTTCGGACAAAACCACTGTAGGCCTAAGGCGCCATTCAAAATGATGCTTTAGGTGTCTAAGATACCATTCAGAGTGACGCCTACCACTTTTGCAATAAACATGTTCTATGCAATCCATTAGTCATGCTCTACATAATCGCGAAGATAATGCATACAAAAATTTATAATTTTCACACAATAAATATTAGCTTTAATTTCGTTCTACTAATTTTCTTTGTATTACGATGTTGTTCATTAAACTACGTAAAGTCTGGTTCGTGCAATAAAAAATATAACTTTCGAATTGTGTTGTAATAAATAGTACACATATTGTAGACACTACACATAAATACTAAACAACAGATGATCGGCAATGAGATAGACGTAGTACCAAAAAATACGAAACAACAGATGATAGGCAATGAGATAGACATAGTACCAAAAATACAAAAATCGTTACAATAATATGAACCAACAAAATCACTTTTGAAATCGTTACGTATAGCATGCATAAAATACAAAAATAAGTATAATGATTATGATCAATCTAATGGTCGCCAACATATCCATCCGTACCGGCCAGTGGCTTATGCTTAATCAGTTCTCTACTTTTGGTTAGAGTTAGAGTTCGGGTTAGGGTTTGGATTAGGGTTAGAATAGGATTAAGGTTAAGGTCACGGTTAAGGTTAAGATGAGGGTTCGGGTTAAAGTTTTGGTTTGGGTTCTAGTTGAGGTATGGGTTTAGGTTCAGTTTACGGTTTGAGTTTAGGGGGATTAGAATATTCCACGCATTAGAACAATAAACTAAACGTGAGATTGATTCCAAAATGTTGTAGCTTTAATAAAAAAAAAAATTACACAAATAGGATACATTGCGAAAAATTCAAAAAATAGATAAGAAGCCATTCTGAACAACACCTTAGATGTTTTAAGGCCCCATTTAGGATGACGCCATAGAGGCACCCCAAAGGCGCCATTTGAGATGTCGCTTTAGGACAAAACCGCCTTGAGGGTGCAAAACCACCCACCTAAAACGTCATTCAGAATGACGTCATTCAATTTAGGTGGGGATTAAATATTCTAGGGATGTCGTTTGAGGACATTTGCCTGCCTCTCATGTAAACAATGCTGCAATCACATACATCATAGAATAAAATGCACGCCTTTTGTTAGGAAAAAACACATAAAAGCACTTTAGAAAGGGGTGCAAATTCATATAAAAATATGTAAGAAGGTTGATTGGAGAATAAAGTGAAACTTGGATGAGATGGGTGAGATGATACTCTAAAATCTCTGAATTATAAGGTGACCGAACGTTTGGTGAGTGATGTCGAACATTTGATGATGAACTCTGAGTGATGTCTCTGGGTTCGATCCAATTCTTAAGTTTCAGTATTGTCAACTGAATGCTTCACCAAACCTTCGGTAAAGACACTTACCGAACATTCAGTCTAGAGTTTGATGACGAGTTCTGAGTTATATTGTACAAAACTTTTGAATCCAGAATTCAGTAAAATTGACCAAACATTTGGTGACTTGAGACAATATAATTTTTTGTTGTTGTTTTATGAAATGATACAACTTGTGCAGCTTGGGATATCTCCTTCCGATGTTGAAGTTCATAAACTAACTTTGGAAGTTAAATTCTGCGGAGAGTTGTCAAATTAATTTCTATTCTTTTTAATGAATTGAAATCTAGAAAAACAAAAATCAAAATGTTTTGAAAAATATAGTTTAACATACGATATACTTTTAACATACTTTGAAATGACCATTGAAAAATCTTTTTGATTCTTTTCTAAAAACTTACAAAAGTTCTTTTTTTTTCTCTTATCATCTAGCATTAAACATTCCAAATAGACAAGTCGATTCTTCTTCTAATAAAGCAAACAGGAAAAAAACTGTTATACTGTGGGAGGCATTTCCCGCATAGTTTTTTTTGCTTAATTACAAAAGCAAAATTGCTTTAAGGACAGTAACATTCGTTACGCCTCGTCTATTTTTTTGTCTTTTTTCTTCAATTTCTTTGTACTTCAATTTAATTTTGTTGGTTTCATCAATGATTTATCGTCTTTTATGCCTAAATTTCAACAATCTTAAAGCAATTTGGTATGTGGAAGATGATAAAATTAAAATAGTCAAATCCTATGAATGAAGAAAGAATGCTCCAGTTTGAGTGAACATGATGATCAAGAAGAAGAAGAACTAACATAAAAGAAGAGCAAAGATGACTAATATGTGGTCGTTCCCTTGACATTCTTCATCTCCACCTCGGCAAATTGTGAGGGGTTGATTCAAAGAACACATCATAGGAAAATCATAAAAGCACCAAGAAGTCAAAGAGATCTATTGTAGCACCCCAGCTCGGATAGCGGACCCGAACCGGTGCATCCGTCGTAGCCTACTGAGAGGACTACCAGACGTCATAACTCTCTCATACAAATCATCGCTGATGCAAGAGAATTAAACGCGGAGACACGTGCAAATTAAAATCTAAATCAATCAAATCCGTATTCCCAACAACATGAGTAAATAAACTGTTATGGACGCAGCCATCTAATCCTCAAATGAATGAAAGAACGTTGGAATAACCAATAGCAGTCTAGGACATTTCTCAATATAATCTCTATGCATCCCACTCAGCCCACTCACCATCATCCTCAATAAAGATCATGTCATACTCGGGCTCATCTGCAAAACAACGGGTAGAACCCTTAGCGAAGAACGCTGGCAAGTAACCCGCTTATAAGATATACGGGATCATCACATGGCAAGACATGAGTGAATATCAATATCAAGGGGGAATTGGGCACATGTCCTGAGTTATTCAAAAGTTCCAATTTACTTGCATAATGAAAGAAAAGAACAAGTAGCAAACAAATAAGCAACTATTCACTTACTTGTCAATCATACCGGAACGAAACATATGATGCATGTCAATTCAAATCATGCTCTACACTACTCAGTCACAAATGCTTATGCAATACTTTCCAAAACAATGCAATGCATGTCACAATGTCCGGTCATATAAATTTATACCCTGTGATGGGTCACAGCTTGTCTTTATACCCTGTGACACAACACAGCTGAACTTTATACCCTGTAATATTCTGAAGCTTGTCTTTATATCATGCGTCACATTACAGCTCACTTTATACCCTGTAGTGGTTACAGCTTATCTTTATACCCTGTAACACCACATCTCATTTCACAAAACTTTATACCCTGTGCCAAAGCACAGCTCTTGTCAAAACATAATGCAATGCAAGTGTCATGATGCAAAGATGCACATTCACAAGTCAATCAATCATTTGAGACTCATCTCGTCCACACATTCAAGCGTATCACTTCTTGCAGGCCTACGTCACCTAAACATTCATACTAGAACAGAAGGGATGACGAAGACACCCTCACACGCTCCATTCAAACCTTATCAAGCCTCAAACATTCATCCCTAACCCCTTAGATCATTTACACTGAAGTCCAGTTCCTGTTGATTCACCATCTTAGATCGTGTTTCCAAGACTTACACTAATCTCAATCAGGTCCTAAGAAGCCTCTAGGGTCACCCAATTGGTCCTCTGGCTTCCCTTTCTCTCTTCTATTCTTTCCACAAAACTGGTTGACATCATACCCTACATCGATCGATCGAAGTGACTAATACCCTCACATCGATCGATCGATGTCCATCAGAATACTTAGTGCCTCACATCATACCCTACATCGATCGCTCGAAGTGACTTCATACCCTCACATCGATCGATCGATGTCCATCAGAATACTTTCTGCCTCACATCATACCCTACATCGATCGCTCGAAGTGACTTCATACCCTCACATCGATCGATCGATGTCCATCAGAATACTTTATGTCTCACATTAGTCTCTCCTTCCCCCTACATCGATCGATCGATGTCACATCATACCCTACATCGATCGATCGATGTCTATGATTCCAGAAAAGAAACTCTGCGATTTCTGCAGAAACTGCAGAACGAAAACTCCAATCGAACCCAAACTTCATCACAATCATTCCAGGCCTAATCCCTGCTATAATCTCATGCTTAAACTACACATTAAACACTACACACATCCAAAACAAAGATTCAAGCCTAGAACTCAAAGATTTTAACCTACGAATCTAAAGATCTCACCTTTCACCCTCAAACCCTATCAAACAATAATATTGCAGCAAAAGGGATTCAAGGGGTAGATATTTGCAGGAATCCATATAATCATCAACATCAACTAGATTTCCAACATATGATGGCCAAAACATCGAAACCATGACACAGAATTGCACATAATTCACAAAGATAGACAAGGTTAGAATACTGCATGGTGATCCAACTTTGATATCAAAAATAGGTCTTTTTCTTTACAAATCGCAGGAACTTATAAGAAAGTTACTTGCCTTTGATTACTGATATTCGGATTGGGAAACAAACGGAGTTTGGATCAACTCTTGGAGGTTCTCTCCTTCTCCTGCTATAGGTTCGGCTAGGGCTTGGAAGAGAGGAAGATCGACGCTTTCTGATAGAATGGGCAAAACTGACGCTTTGTCAGTTTTTGTTATGGGAAAGGGCAAAACTGGAATTTCTAAAGCATATTCTATTATCTCATTTATCTTAAATGATTAAATTCTAATATTTAATTCTAAATTAAATACTAATTAATTCTAATATTTAATTCTTAATTCCTTAATTGTCATTAATCTCATTCAATTTCCTTTTATCCTTTAATTACTCTACGGAGGGTGCGAGGCATAACATTCCACCCCCCTTACAAAAAGTTTTGTCCTCGAAACTGGCGTACCTTATTGAAAAAGATGTGGATATAACTCTTTCATCTACTCCTCAAGCTCCCACGTGGCTTCACGCTCCGTATGATTACTCCATTGAACTTTGACATACGGAATCACGCGCTTGCGTAGAACTTGATCTTTCTTGTCTACAATCTTCACAGGATGTTCTTCATAAGTTACATCCTTCCTAACATCCAAAGGTTGATCCTCAAGGACATGGTTCGGGTCCGATATGTATTTCCTCAGTTGAGACACATGGAATACATTATGGACTTGCGAAAGAATCGGAGGTAACGCTAGTCGGTATGCTCTTTCTCCAACTTTGTCGAGCACCTCGTATGGACCAATATACCAAGGGCTTAATTTGCCTTTTATCCTGAATATCCCAACTCCCTTAGTAGGTGAGACTCTTAGATAGACTTTCTCACCTTCTTCAAGTTCCAAGGGTCGTCTTTTAGAATCGACCTAACTCTTACTGCGATCTTGTGCCACTCTTAGTCTCTCTCTTATGATCTTCACTTTCCCAATCGTCTATTCGACCAACTCTGGTGCAGTGATCGTCCTTTCCCTAACTTCGTCTCAACAAACCGGGGATCTGCACTTGCGTCCGTATAGAGCCTCAAACAGTGCCATGTCGATTGCATTGTGATGGCTATTATTGTATGAGAACTCCATCAGCTTCAGCATACTGTCCCAGTTTCTCTTAAAATCTAGAGCACAATCTCTCAACATATCTTCTAAAGTCTGAATGGTTCTCTCTGACTGTCCATCTGTCTGAGGATGATAAGCGGTACTCATTCTTAACTCAGTGCCCATCGCTTTCTGGAAGGCCATCCAGAACTTAGAAGTGAATCTGGGATCACGGTCCGACACAATACTGATGGGAACTCCATGCAAACTCACAATGTTATCCATATATATGTTGGACAATTTCTCGTACGAAGTGCCATGCGGCATAACTATGAAATGCGTGGTCTTTGTCAAGCGTTCGATAATCACCCAAATCATCTCGTTCCCGTTTCTGGTTTTGGGTAACCCCATCACGAAGTCCATAGTCACATGCTCCCACTTCCATTCTGGAATCTCCAGTGGCATCGTCAAACCGCCAGGTCGCTGATGTTCCGCTTTGACTTGCTGACATACTAAACATTTCTCGACATACTCCGCAATACTTCTTTTAATTCCTATCCACCAATAATTCATTTTGAGGTCTTTATACATTTTTGTGCTTCCCGGGTGGATAGATAATCGTGAGTTATGAGCTTCACGTAGCGATTCCCTTCTTAGCTCTTCATTGTCAGGCACGCATAGCCGATTCTGAAACCATAGACTTCCATCTTCTCTCAACTGAAAGTCTTTTACCGGGCCCATGCTCAATTTTCCACGGATTTCCCTCAGTGCTACATCCTCATATTGAGCTCCTTTTATTCGGTCTACAAAATCTGGGGTTATAGATAAGGTCGTAAGAACATTCACCATTGAATCCACCACATCGAGGCCAAACTCCTCAATCTCTCGTTCCAAAGGAGACTGTCTAGCATGGTTAGACTTTCTTCTCAACGCGTCTGCCACTCTATTGGCTTTTCAAGGGTGATAGTTGATGGTTAGGTCATAATCCTTAAGTAACTCCAACCATCTCCTCTGTCTCATATTCAGCTCTTTCTGCAAGAACAAATATTTCAGGCTCTTGCGGTCAGTGAACACGGCGCACTTTTCTCCATATAAGTAGTGTCTCCAAATTTTAAGGGCGAACACTACTACCACGAGTTCCAAGTCATGCGTCGGGTAATTCTGTTCATATGGTTTCAGTTGTCTCGAAGCATAAGAAATAACTCGTTCATTTTGCATCAATCCACAACCTACAAACAGAAAGTTAATTCATGGCCGGTATATATATATACAATGCAATAGTTGTAATTATATACATACCTAGTCCTTTCTTAGACGCATCACTATAGATCACGAAGCCATCGGTGCTGGAGGGGTGCGCCAGCACCGGGGCCGTGGTCAATCTCTTTTTGAGCTTGGAGAAGCTCTGCTCGCATTCTGCAGTCCACTCAAACTTAGTTTTCTTCAGGTTAAGTCGGCTTAGTGGAACTGCAATTATTGAAAATCCTTCAACAAACTTCCTATAGTAGCCTGCTAGGCCTAGGAAACTTCGGAATTCTATCACGTTCGTGGGTCTCGGCCATTCAGTGATGGCTTCTACCCTCTTAAGGTCCACCGAAATTCTATCCTCCGAAATCACGTGCCCAAGAAAAGTCACACTCCTTAGCCAAAATTCACACTTACTGAATTTGGCATACAGCTTCTGCTGTCTCAAGATCTCCAACACCACTCTCAAATATTCTGAATGGGATTGTTCATCAGGGGAGTATACCAAAATATCATCAATGAACACCGCCACAAACCGATCTAGTTGCTCTCGGAACACGGTGTTCATTAAATCCATAAAAGCTGCTGGGACATTAGTCAATCCAAAAGGCATCACCAAAAATTCATAATGCCCATATCGAGTACGGAAACCGGTTTTAGGAACATCACTTGCTTTCACGAGCAACTGATGGTACCCCTGACGAAGGTCGATATTTGAGAACAATCGGGAACCCTACAATTGATCAAATAAGTCCTCAATCCTTGATAGTGGGTATTTATTCTTACTGGTTACCTTGTTCAGCTCTCTATAGTCAATACACAATCTCAAACTGCCGTCTTTTTTCTTGACAAATAAAACAGGAGCTCCCCAAGGTGAGACACTGGGTCAGATTAACTTCTTGTCTAACAACTCCTATAGTTGACCCTTTAACTCCTTAAGTTCAGATGGGGCCATCATGTATGGTGCCTTAGATATAGGCTCATCTCATGGGATCAAATTAATTTCAAACTCCACTTCTCTTGATAGGGGTACTCCAAGCAAATCATCAGGAAATACGTCTTTGAATTCATTGATCACCGGGATCTGATCAATGGAGGGAATTTCTTGCTTAGCACCCATAGCATATACCATAAATCCCTCTGCTCTTTTTTGCAAAGCCTTGAAAGCCTTAATCGCCGTCAAATAAATTTTCTTGGGGGCCTTTGTCAGCTTGCTATTTCCTTGGACCGTCACTTCATTCATCTCGGGATCCTTAACGGTCACTTGTTTGAGTCTGCAGTCAATGTTGGCATGATACTTAGTCAACCAATCCATGCCCAGTATCACATCAAAATACCGCATCGCAATCGGAACCAATGTGGCAGGAAATACTTTCTCATCCAATTCTAACTCACAGTCCTTATACTGATGATATGACACCAGTACTTGGTCACTAGCTGCCTGCACTCTGAAGGGGGTCTCAAGCCACTCGGGCAGACGATCAAGTCCTTTGGCAAATTTCTTAGATATGAAAGAGTGACTTACACCACTATCAAACAACACATTCGCAGGGACTTTATTTACTAGAATAGCACCTATTCACAAGAAGCATAGCACAGAAAATCTCACGTAAAGCAAATTTTAATTCCAACTTAAACAACTAAAATTTAACTTAAGTCATACCTGTCACGACGTCGGTGTTCTCCTGCATCTCGGCATCCGTCATGACATGGACTCTGGCATTGGTCTTGGGCCTAGCTCTCTGTTGCTGTGATGGCCCAGCGTCTCCCTGTGGTCTCTGCTTCCACTCAGGACAATCCTTTATCCTGTGGTCCGTCTTACCACACATGAAACACGCTCCCCTTTTCTTCCAACACTCCCCTACATGATTCTTCTGGCAATGTGAGCACACACCTGTCGCCTGTCGATCTGGCTGACTCTGCTGTGGTGCCCTCTGAAACTGTCCCGTCTGGCCTCTTCTAGGAATCTTGACCCAGCATCCGGGTCTACCTCCACTCCTATCATCCCGTGGCCCCTTACATGTGTCGTCACGAGCCTCCCTAGACTGAGACCTGCGTATATCGCTCTCCACCAGATAACAGGCATCCAACATCTCAGCAAAGGACATTAAGCTGGATCCTGCTATAGCTGTCCGAATTCGAGGGTTCAAACCTTGCTCAAAATTGAGCATCTTCATTCTGTTGTTTTCCAACACCATGGGCGTGAACTTTCCCAAGGCGTGGAACCTGTCAGCATAGTCAGAAATGGACATCCTATCCTGCTCCAGTTTATCAAACTGCCTCATCTTCTCAAGGATAGCAGTCTCAGGCACATAGTAGTCTTTGTAAGACTCAACGAATTGTCTCCACAATATAGGGGGAGTCATCTTTGGAAGGATTCCATTCCACCTGGCATTGGCTCGGACAGTCAGCAGTGGTGTGGCCACATCCACCTTTTTTTCTTCAGGCACTTGCACTAGCCTGAAGCACTTTTCTCCAACCAGAATTCTATCACTTCTGGGTCTGTGGTCCCTTCAAATGTGGGGACATGCATCTTTCGCATTTCCCCAATATAATATCGTATGCCATGCTGAGGCGGTGGTGGAGGAGGTGGCTGCTGTTGCTGCTGAGCAACACTCTGCGCAATCACTGTGATTGCATCCATCAAGGCTTGAGGCATGACCATCTGTGTGCCGTGGGTTCTCATTTCCGTTGCCACCGTTTCCAGAGTTATCCCTTCTAGGAGGCATCTTTCTGTAAGATCAGCGCTTATTAGCATTCAGCAATTTCAAGATCACACTGAAAGCCCATACGCGTTGTACAGGATAGATTTCGTGAACTAAAAGAAAAGTAACGCTTATTGATTAGATTTTATCGCGCTCGCACACACCCAACCCGAATCATCTTATAACTAAGATTGGATGCTTAGACCTATGAATCAGCTTAAGGTCAATGTCAAAGCTCAGGACTCTATATGATATGACCTAGGTCTCCGAGGTAGATCTGAAGCCTAGCTCTGATACCACCTGTAGCGCCCCGGCCTGGATAGCGAACCTGAACCGGTGCACCCGTCGTAGCCTAGTGAGAGGACTACCAGACGTCATAACTCTCTCATACAAATCATCACTGCGTAAGAGAATTAAACGCGGAGACACGTGCAAATTAAAATCTAAATCAATCAAATCTATATTCCCAACAATATGAGTAAATAAATTGTTATGGACGCAGCCATCTAATCCTCAAATTAATGAAAGAACGCTGGAATAACCAATAGCAGTCTAGGACATTTCTCAATATAAGCTCTATGCATCCCACTCAGCCCACTCACCATCGTCCTCAATAAAGATCATGTCATATTCGGGCTCATCTGCAAAACAACGGGTAGAACCCTTAGCGAAAAACGCTAGCAAGTAACAAATAAGCAACTATTCACTTACTACCGGAATGAAACATATGATGCATGCCAATTCAAATCATGCTCTACACTGCTCAGTCACAAATGCTTATGCAATACTTTCCAAAACAGTGCAATGTATGTCACAATGTCCAGTCATATAACTTTATACCCTGTAATGGGCCACAGCTTGTCTTCATACCCTGTGACACAACACAGCTAAACTTTATACCCTGTACTGTTCCACAGCTTGTCTTTATACTCTGTGTCATATTACAGCTCACTTTATACCCTGTAGTGGTTACAACTTGTCTTTATACCCTGTAACACACCACAGCTCATTTCACAAAACTTTATACCCTGTGCCAAAGCACAGCTCTTGTCAAAACATAATGCAATGCAAGTGCCATGATGCAAAGATGCACATTCACAAGTCAATCAATCATTTGAGACTCATCTCGTTCACACATTCAAGCATATCACTTCTTGCAGGCCTACGTCACCTAAACATTCATACTAGAACACAAGGGATGACGAAGACACCCTCACATGCTCCATTCGAACCTTATCGAGCCTCAAACTTTCATCTTTAACCCCTTAGATCAATTACACTGAAGTCTAGTTCAAATACCTCACGAAGTCCTTACCGTTGATTCACCATCTTAGATCGTGTTTCCAAGACTTACACTAATCTCAATCAGGTCCTAAGAAGCCTCTAGGGTCACCCAATTGGTCCTCTGGCTTCCCTTTCTCTCTTCTATTCTTTCCACAAAACTGGTTGACATCATACCCTACATCGATCGATCATAGTGACTTCATACCGTCACATCGATCAATCGATGTCCATTAGAATACTTTCTGCCTCACATCATACCCTACATCGATCGATCGAAGTGACTTCATACCCTCTCATCGATCGATCGATGTCTATCAGAATACTTTCTGCCTCACATCGTACCCTACATCGATCGATCGAAAAGACTTCATACCCTCACATCGATCGATCGATGTCCATCAGAATACTTTCTGCCTCACATCAGTCTCTCCTTCTCCCTACATCGATCGATCGATGTCACATTATACCCTACATCGATCGATGTCTACGATTCCAGAAAAGAAACTCTGCGATTTCTGCAGAAACTGCAGAACGAAAACCCCAATCGATTCCAAACTTCATCACAATCATTCCAGGCCTAATCCCTGCTATAATGTAATGCTTAAAGTGCACATTGAACACTACACACATCCAAAAC
This sequence comes from Eustoma russellianum, assembly GCA_036186865.1. Taxonomy (NCBI): domain Eukaryota; kingdom Viridiplantae; phylum Streptophyta; class Magnoliopsida; order Gentianales; family Gentianaceae; genus Eustoma; species Eustoma russellianum. The sequence goes on from AP025057.1 coordinate 27,675,796, forward strand.
AAAGATTCAAGCCTAGAACTCAAAGATTTCAACCTACGAATCTAAAGATCCCACCTTTCACTCTCAAACCCTATCAAACAATAATATTGGAGCAAAAGGGATTCAAGGGGTAGGGATTTGCAGGAATCCATATAATCATCAACATCAACTAGATTTCCAACATATGATGGCCAAAACATCGAAACCATAACATGGAATTGCACATAATTCACAAAGATAGACAAGGTTAGAATACTGCATGGTGATCCAATTTTGATATCAAAAATAGGCCTTTTTCTTTACAAATCGCAGGAACTTATAAGAAAGTTACTTGCCTTTGATTACTGATATTCGGATTGGGAAACAAACGGAGTTTGGATCAACTCTTGGAGGTTCTCTCCTTCCCTGCTACGGGGTCGGCTAGGGCTTGGAAGAGAGGAAGATCGACGCTTTCTGATAGAATGGGGAAAACTGACGCTTTGTTAGTTTTTGTTATGGGGAAGGGCAAAACTGGAATTTCTAATTCATATTCTATTATCTCATTTATCTTAAATGATTAAATTCTAATATTTAATTCTAAATTAAATACTAATTAATTCTAATATTTAATTCTTAATTCATTACCATTAATTGTCATTAATCTCATTCAATTTCCTTTTATTCTTTAATTACTCTACAGAGGGTGCGGGGCATAACATCTATGAAGACATATCGAGTTTGAACATAATAACTACTTAAATAAAGATGCTCAGAATGTAGTAGTTGAAACTTGAAGCTACAAGGACTACATACATAAGAGTGGGTTTTGGTATATTGGTTGTGGAACACTCATCCTAGAAGTAGTCTGTTTCCCTCAACATAGATTTGGAGTCAAACAAGGCCAATCATGGAATGACTTTGGTGTTAGCCAAAGAAAGCCTAAAAAGAGGAGATAACATGCAACAAAGGCAACATAAACACAATCAATGACAATGAAGGAAAAAGGAAATCAATAAGAATATCAACATAATGAAAGACAAGGAGCTCACCATAGCTATCATCTCCTATGAAATAACCTTTGTTGGTGACATAACGGAATAGATGGTAGACGTTATGCTTACCAAGTACATTGCAACCAATAGATATTTGTTTCTTGAATTTCAAGAGATAAAAAATGGTGAACAAATTTTATTTGAGAATACACAAGAAATCCAATTAGTTGGATAGTTGAAAGTGCTTTTGAAGTTAAATTTTGGCTATAAGACTGGAGTTGGCAATGTATTTTGTTCCTAATATATATAGGAAGTTGGCTTCCGATTCTCTGCAAAACAAGGTAATATTCTCTACTTTTGTTGTATGTATGTGACTTTTTGCCTCTTAATAGGTTTGCAGCTAGTTTTTGAATGTGATTGATCATGTATCTTATGCTCTGTAAGACAAGGTCATAATAATGCTAGTACTATTAAGAAAATAAAGAAGATGAATACCCTCACCATTAAAAAGATTAAAATCACATAATACATGTTTTTTCTTAATGTTTTAAGGAAAATATATGCATGCATTTAAATGTCTTTAAATATATGGCATGATTTGGCTTGATGTATCAATAAAGACTTTACATTGAAACCATGTTATGAAGTTTTTAGATGACTTTATCATTTGAATTTGAAGTTCATGTTAAGAAGAAATTTGCGCACATGATCAAATATGAAGCATGCTAGCTGTATTTAACATTGAAAGCATTTTATGCTTAACCCGAAAATGTAAGAGATGGAGATTTGAGAGTTTTCTTTCATCTTTTGATAATAGAGATTCTTGTTGAAAATAAAACAGGTAAGACAAGTTATTTTGTGATTTAATGATGGTACATGTGTGCACAGAAAGAGTTCTTATCTCAGGTGTTTGATGAACATGTTAAAATGCTAAAAGTAGTTTTTTGAGATGGATTCTTAGGTTTGGATGTTAGCATTTAAATGAGCTTTATGAATTATATACAAGTGTAATTCAAAAAAATATGTAAACTTGTATATGATATGTTGTATGCTCATACGCCTCTATACAATAGTAGAAATATATAAGTCAACAGTTTTTGTATGAAGATTGATGATGTCTATTTCATTATAATGATAAATATGTTTTAAAAATTGTAATACTTACATACAATGTATTATGTAAATGAGTAAATAAGTTTAGTGCTTATATTCTTAAAAATAGATACCAAATGACAAAAGTTATTTGTCTAAAGATGAACAATAAACTAAATGTAAGATTGATGACGAAATATGATTTTGCCGAGTCTATGGTATGATTGAAAGATCAAAAGGTTGTTTCTTATGAATATTTTATCATAAAAAAGTTGTTGAAGTTTACACCGAAGTGACAGAGAGAATCAAGTCTATGTTCATTGTAGAAAGCTTTTAAAGTTGAATAATATCGTAGTTTGTTGTTGATTGCATCAAGCCTAAATGAAAGTTATATATTGATATTATTCATAAAATGAATGTTGAATCTACCGTAACGAATGAGGTTTTGTGATTAATGTTCACTTGAAATTATGAAACAATGTGGAGGTTTAGCCCTTCATGCTTGTATGAAAGTAAAAGTTATTTTTAGCATGCGAAGTTGAACATGTGCATGACTTGCATATGTTGTATAATTTTAAAGAAGTTTAGAAGTTGAAGTAGAAAATTAGATTAAGATGAAAATAGTTGTTAGCTTGTTGTTCTAAGGTTGAAGGTTTTGTTGTTTGAGCTTATGAGTATGATATATTTTGTCGATGTATATGAAATAAATTTCTTTTTTGCTTGCTGATAAAAATAGTCTATCATAACGATGTTTACGATCAATGATGATTACACTTCTTGGATGAGTTGGTTCATTGAAACATTTTGTTGTATTTGATTTTGATGGTTTGTTAATAAAAACAAACTCAATGTTTCCAAGCTTGTTTATCGTTATTCTTTATGGACTAATAAGATATTTGTTAAGTGATTCATTAACATGAATAATGAAAGATAACTATTTGAGAAAGTGCTAGCACTTGATAATTGATACAAAGTGTGAATGCTTATGAGCTTCTTTGGAGTAAATCATAGACAATGTGAAGTCTATGAGAGTGGCCTGGTAGTGTGAGGTCTATAAGAGTGGCCCGACAAGGACTAAGTGTAAGTTGTTCTTGTGACGTCTAGGGGAATGAGATTATTCAATTTGATGTGATATCTCTATGATGTCAATACAATATATTATTAGTAGAGATCCTACGAACGAGGTTCAATGTGGTTAAAACAAGCTATACAAGAGTTCTAATCAGTGCTATCAAACTTGTCTCTCCCTATAGTGTTGATGTAAGATGGTGCATGCTGCAAGTTTATGAGGGTAAGTTTTTAAGAATCTTTGAATGAATTTCACCTATATAAGTGTGGAGGTGGTGCCGCTTTCTATGAGAGTTTGGACTAACTTATTAGAGCGCTTATGAAAACATGAGACTAGGTGCATGGCCGAATCCACCAGATCGCGAACTTATATAAAGTAGACAACGACATGTCTTTTCGATGTACATAATTCAAGACGTCTATGTCAGCTTATTTATATTTATATATTTCTTTTTATACTAAATGCCGATTCAAGATACGAGTCATCATCTATTATATGTATTGTCTTTGTTTAATACCATAGATGTTAGTTTATAATTGTTTATGGATGTCCTTATATAAATGTGGGATCATGTGGGAATTGTTGAAAAAAGCACACAAAAGTGTTTTAGAAAGAGCTCCAAATTATATAAAAATATGAATGTTGATTTGAGAATGAAGTGAAACTTGGATTAGATAAGTGAGATGATACTCTGAATTCTGAGGTGACGAACATTCAGTGAGTGGGACCGAAAGTTCAGTAATGAATTTTTATTGCGGTATCTAAGTTTAGTCCAACTTTGAAGTTTCTGTCTTATTGCCAAATGTTTCATTGAACGGTTGGTAAAGCCGTTTACTGAACGTCCAGTCCAGAGTTCGGTGAAGAATTTGAGTTGTAACATTCAAATATTTTGAATCCAGCGTTCGATAAAATTGATCGAATATTCGATGATTTTAGACAGCAGAATTTACTGATGTCTTTTGATGAATGATGCAAGTTTTGCAACTTGGGACACTTCATTTAAATCGGAACGGTCATAAACTAATTTTAGAAGTTGAACTCTGCATAGAGATGTCAAATTAACTTCTTTCTTGTGAAATGAAGTCTATGAGCAGAAGGGTCCAAAGATTTTGACAAATTTACTTTGAGATACTTGAGATATAGTTTTGAAAGAATTTGAAATGAACCTTGAAAAACCTTTTAAATTCTTTTATAAAAACATGCAAAATTTGGTCCATGTCTTTTCTCTCTTCTTCTGGTATTAAACAATTTAAATAGACAAGTTTATTATTTTTCTCGTAGATCAAACGAAAAGAAAAAGATGTTATATCCGCTGAGACATTTGCCGCGTAGTCTACATTGGTTAATGGTGGAGACAAAATTGCTTTAAGGGCAGTAACATTTGTTATGTCTTAGCTATTTTCTTGTCTTTTCTAATCTAATTTTATATACTTCAACTTAATTTTGTTGGTTGTATCGATGATTTACCATCTTCCATGACTAAATTTCTAACACTTTTCCCCCTCAATTGAAAAAACACACCAGTGTGTTCCGTTTGTTTCTTCATTCTTTTTTTTTTTGCTTTTTGTATTTTCATTATGATGATGTAAGACAATATTTTTTTTATTTTTTGACTTATCAATATAAATAACATAAAATATTCAATATAGTACTAAATTTTTGTAACCCGGTCTTTAATATGAAAGAATCGGTTTTTAATATTCATACATAGATACATCCTTGTGTATATCCACACATCGATACATAAATACATCCCTGAGTATATCCACACCACAACAACAGCAACAAAAACCATAATCAGTATATCTCAATGACATTAAACCTGAGTATATCCATACATAAATACATAAATATATATAGACACAAACTTATATATATATATATATATATATATATATATATATATATATAAATCTTTATTATACTGAGGAAATTCATTCTATTTGGGAAAGGTTACTATTAAGTCAGGCTGAGTTTATTATAATCTCTCGAAATTACGGGAGCCCGTTTTAGCCGAATGGATAAAGGCGTGTTAAGGGCGAGACTGCGTACTGAGAATTATAATAAGATTCATAGCCAGATTTAATAGTAACCTTTCCCAAATAGAATGAATTTCCTCAGTATAATAAAGATTTTTTTTTACCGATCAATCATCCATCACAAAGTTGACAAATCCAGACATCCCGGAAGGGATTAAGGGTATAAACCCCCTGGCACACTTATGATGTTCATGATCGTCATATCTTACCATATCAAATAAATTAGATATACAGCATAGTTCAACACAGAGATGCTTAGCCTTCCATTAGGCTAAGAAGATTAAGAACAAAATAAAAGTAAGAAGAAAGAGAGATTACCTCAAAAATGAAAAACTGGAAGACTGCAAGCTATTAACAGCTATATGCGAACAAACTTGGAGATTTTTATTACAAAAGAAAGTGTTTACAAGAGAGTGTTTTTCCCAAAGCTTGCCCTATGTAATGAGGAATGGCTTCCTTATATAGACAACCTTCCGGATTTGAAATGCTAGTCTAAACTAAATTACAAATGAAATTTACATAAATTCACATGAAATTTAAATTTACAATAATGGCCAGTATAATGCCAAAACCCAAGGAATCTTCCTTTTGCATAAGTCTTCATGGTGGACCAATATGTCTGCCATGTTGTCTCTTTAATTCAGATCTAGCCGATTTCTCTGTTAATTTGTTGATGAATATTATCAATCATCCTCTGAACTTGTTCTTCATCCAGATCATATAAATCTTGAGATTCTCCAGCTAATATGTCCTTTCCAGTCATAGATATATCTGAGCTGGAATCATTCATTTCATCTTTTTGAAGATTTCGTATAAGATCTTTCTTAATTTCTTCAAAATATGAAGATATCATCTCTTCTTTTGATAAGACTCCTTTAACCATCTTCATTTTTTGCATTATTTGCTGAAAAGGGCTCATATGATCTCTGTACTCCTCCATTTGAGCATTATATTTAATCAAAACTTCTTGGATATGATCAAGTGTTTGTTGTCCTTCAACAACTCCTTCTTCATTCTTCTGGGTCATTTTCTTCCAGAATTTGGTATAAAAAATTCTTTTTAGTGCTGGAATATTCTGTGGAGTATAACCCACTCTGACTTCCCATTTCCAAATCCATGGAATTCCAAATTCCATAAAGAAATGCAAAGTATTCATGCCTGTTATTAAACTTTTATTGTTCTGAGCTTCTATAAGAGCTGGCGAAACTTCAATCCATTGAGCATATAAACTCTTGTATGGTTCTGGTAAATATTAATTGATGGACCATATGATGCCCACCATTGATATAACCAATTTGGAATTTCTTGTTTATAAACTTCAGGACATATCCTGAAAAACCAAGAATGTTTCTTCTTTGGGTTTTCATATAAGAAAGCCCTGTGAAATGCGTCAACATAATCCCAGTAATTATATTTAACTGGAATGTTTGTTTCAGGATATATAAACTCCTTTTCTTTTAGAGTAGATATTCCCCAAGATTCAGCAGTTATTACTTGCTTGACTATTACTTTACTAAAATTATACACAGTAGCATTTTCTGTTGTAAAATGGGTAATTTCACAAGATTCTGTGACTTTGAGTATAGGCTCATAATAATTTCTGTTTTTATAAGAAGGTGCAGTGTATGACACTGTATCCAAATACCTTTGTAATATAATCCAGGGCTGATCCTTCCATTTAAGATCTTTTTGCTCCAAAAGTAATATACTTTCAGTATATGAACTTTGATCATAGACCTCATCAATTTCTTCAGTTACCATTGTAACATAGGAAGGCCTATTATCTTCCTTTTTCTGAGAAGCTTTATAAGCTAAAAATTCTTTGTATAATTTTTCATCATCTTTTTGAGTATTACTCGAAGATGAAGATGCAATATTTGCAGAAACCAGTTTTGTTGACCAATTTGGCCAAGTAATTCACCACCTCTTTCTTCTCTATTAGAGTAGGTTCCTCGTCCCCTCCTATTAGAGGGACTTCCTCTGCCCCATTGGGACATTCCTGCAAAAATATCATTCATTAATATATTCTCTAGTAAGGAAATCAGGAAGACTATTATCTGTTCCTTTTTTGTATTGAATTTCAAAGTCAAATGGCGCCATATGAGCTTGCCATCTTGCAAACATCTGCTTGGATATATCATGCTTGAAATCTTTATTAAACATATATTTTGCAGCTTGACAATCAGTTCTTATAATAAACTTTTGATTATATAAATCATCTTGAAATTTAAGAATACATTTAACAATAGCAAGAATTTCTTTTGCTATAGTAGCATAATTCTTTTGACTATTATTCCATTTTCCCGAATGAAACCTAATCAAATATTCTTGATTATCTATTGGTGAAACTTGTTTTAATATACCTCCATATCCTATATCTGAGGCATCTGTTTCTATAATCTTTTCCCAATTTGGGTTTGCTAACATTAAGCAAGGCAAATGAGTTACCTTTTGTTTAATTACCTGGACTGCTTTAGTATGATCTTCAATCCATGGTTTAACATTTTTCTTCAACCTGTCATATAAGATTGCAGTATCTTCTGCCAAATTCTTATAATAAGGAGAAATATAATTTAAACTTCCCAGAAATCTCTGTAATTGGGTTTTATCTAGAATAGTATCTGGAAATTTAGAAGCAAATTCAATACTTCTATTAATTGGAATAATTTTTCCTTTTTCTATATTATGACCTAAAAATCTGATTTTTGTTTGAAATAATAACATTTTTGGTCTAGAAATAACTAAACCATTTTGAATAATTATTTTCTTGAAAATATTCAAGTGTTTAAAATGTGTTTCAATGGTTTTTGAAAATACAAGAATATCATCTATATATACAATAATAAAATCACTATATGGAATGAAAATATCATTCATAATATTCTGGAATTCAGAAGGTGCATTTTTTAATCCAAAAGGCATTACATTCCATTCATAATGTCCTATTGGTACTGTAAATGCAGTTTTGTATCTATCAGATTCATTTATTTGAATCTGCCAATATCCTGATTTTAAATCAAATTTAGAAAATATTAATGCCTCATTTAACCTATCCAATAAATCTTTTTTATTAGGTATAGGATACCTAATCCATTTCAATACCTTATTCAAAGGTTTATAATTTATTACTAATCTAGGGACTCCACGTTCCTGTTCAGAATGTTTATTAACATAAAATGCAGTACATGACCAAGGGGATTTAGATGGCTTAATCAATTTCTTTTCTATTAAAGAAGATATTTCTTTTTTATATAATTTTAGATATTCAGAATTCATTTGACAAGGTCTAGCCTTTGTCGGAATTCTTCTGTCATCAAAATCTTCTTCATATGGAAGAGATACTATATGTTTCTTTCTATCCCAGAAAGCATTAGGATGGTCATTACATATTTGCAATGAAAACTCATTCTGTATTATTTTAATCTTATCCTGTAATTTAGGATTTTGTAATTTTTCTTCTATAGTTAATATTGTAATTTCTTGTTGTAAGAAATTAATTTGATTTTCTTTTGCTTTTACAGATTCTGTAAAATTATTTATAAATCTAGTTAAAGGTTCTGTTATGAATTGAAAAGTAATTTCTTTTCCTTTGAAATTTCCTATAAACCCTTTTTTATCAATATTTTTGATAGGAAATAATTTTTGTAAGAATGGTGTTCCAAGTATCACTTGGTTAGTAATATTCTTTACTAATAAAAAACTAACAGGAATACATACATAATCTTTACAAATGTAAGCCTGTGGAAGCTTATAATTTATTTGCATTTTCTGCCCATTCGCAGAACTTAATGAATGAGTAGTTTTTTGAAAATACCTAGTAGGTATTAATCCTTCTTGAATACAATTGAGATCTGCACCACTATCAACTAGTGCTACCAATTCTTTACAAAATTTATCATCAATTAACAAATTAATCTTCACATACCATTTCTGTGAAGTAACAATTTCTAATATAGATAAATATTTCTAATCATTAAATACTTCTAAAATGTTTTCAGAAGGTACTGAGAGAATCTCTTTCCCTTTTTCTAATTTATGAACTCTCTCTTCTAATGTTAAATTATTCTGTTTTATTTCCTTAATTTCTTGTTTAAGATTATTAATCTCAATAATTAATTCTGAAATACTCACAGATTTTTCATTTTTAAATCTTTGAGATCTTTGAGACATTTGTCTTTTTACTTCTGCTAACGTATAAGGTTCTGTATTTTGAGTCATTCTTATAGAAGACTCAGCTTCTCCCTTATTACTAATATAAGACTCAGCTTCTCCCTTATTACTAATATAAGATATAATTCTTTGTTTAATTTCAGAATCATCAATTAATTTTAATAAATCTAAAATATCATTTGTTAATACATTTAATTCTAAATCTTGAAATTGTGAAATAATTTGATATAATTGGTCTTCTTCTATATCAGAAGATTTTTCACATATTTCTCCTCTTTTACAAGGATCACATTCTTCATCTGAAGAATATACACTATCATTTTCAATTCTCATAACTTCTTCTGGATATTCAGAAGATTGATCTGACTCTATTTCAGATTCTGAATTTAACAAAATATTTGACAGAATATCTTTTAATTTATTATCTTCTAGATTATTAATCTTTTTCTTTACCCAGCATGTTTTTGCCTTATGACCTGGGCGTCCACATTTTCTACATATTATATAAGGTTTAAAAGACTTAGTATCTTTGCCATATTTTCTCTTGGCATTATCAACATTTTCTGTAAATCTTTTTCTTTTTCTATCTTCTCTTTTCATTTTCCTTTTTTGAAACTTATTAGAAGATCTAATTTTCTTATGTTTTTTATCATTTTTCTCTAAACTATCTTCCATGCCAAATTGAGCACAGAATTGACCTAATTGTCTTTTCTCATTTAAAGAATGTCTTTTAATTTGTTGATTTAACTTTATTTCATTACATAAAGCTAAACCTTCTTGTATACAAGTTCCTATTAACTTGCCATAAGTATATTTTTCATAATTTATACTTACCTCCCCTTTACGAAGATTCTTACGAACTCTTTCCGCAAATAAGGAAGGTAATCCATCAATAAATTTTGATTTCCAACGAGTACTATTAGACTCTGGAAGTTCCATTACTCTACTTAAAAACGTATCTTTATACCACCTAAATGAGGTCAGTGTTCTACATCTGAGATTCTGTAATAATGTTCTGATATTTTCAGAATTATCAGACCATCTTCCTGTAAAATGTTCTATTATGTTGATTATTAAAGTATAAACTATATTCTCAGTTTGTACTCCATCTTCTATTTTTACATTACTTAATATTTCTGCCCTATTTTGGGCTGTAAGATAATTATCCCACCAACCTTTCAATTGACCTGTAAATCCAGATATAAGCATATTTGCTACACCTTTATCAGTATTACCATTATTCTTACAAATAGTGCTATACATTAACATTCTATGAACAACATTATATATTTGTCGTTCTGTATATCCATCTATATTCCATTCATAGATAGATTTTCCATGATATGAATTATTAAATATATACTCTTGTTCCTCTATCAATACATCTTGAGGAGTAGGTCTAGGATAATAATACATCCTTTGTGTTGGTTTATCTGCAAATTTGTATTTAAGTTTATTTATTTCATCATCTATTACCTTATGATGGTTTTCTTTATCACTCATCAATTCTTCAAACTCTTCATCAAGAGTACTTAATTTAAGATTTTTAAACTTAGTATCCAACATTTTCTCTAAATCAGTAGTAGATTTTAATTTAAAATCTTTTACCTCTGGTGGAGGTTGAATTGTAGGGATTGCTATTATATCTCTACTAGTACTAGTAACTTGTACTCTTGTTTTTATTTCTTTAATATATGATAAGATCATATCCATTTTATTATCTATTGATTTTAATTGTTCACCTAATATTATTAAATATAAATTACTATAATTTTGTTGTGTTAAAATCATATTTATATGAGCAACTGTAGTTTGAAGAGTATTATCCTCCAAAAGTTTTTGAAAAGCAGTAAAATGTCTAACTTCATTTTCTTTTCCTATTTGAAAAGATTGTTGTGGAGGGAAAACTGTATGTAATATTTTCCCATTTATAATATAATCTCTTTCTATAACAGAAATAAAACTATGTATATAATTGTTTAAAAACCAAGGTACAAAAGGTACTACTTGATTTTTTTCAGAGAGATCTTTATAATATTGTTCTTGAAAATATAATTTATCTTCTGTATTAAAATTACTAAAAAACCAATTCCTAAATGGTTTCCATTTAGATAAATTAAATTCTTCATTTATTTGTTTTCTTGCCAGAGATCCTGGACTAAAATCTATTTTCTGGTTTCTATTCATATTGAAAAGTTCATTTCAGATTCGGTTTTTTCCGGTTCTTGATTTTTATGAATTCCTTTAACTATATTAGTTTCATTAATCCTTATTTCATCTATTGATGCAGGATATTCTTCTCTTATTTGAGAAGTTGAAGCTCTTGAAGGACTTATTACCTTATAATCGAGTGGAGATATGTAATGATGTGAAGATCTACTTCCTGAACTATTAGATCTTGTTCTATAATCTATTAGATTTTTGTTATCAAATTTTATTTGTACTATTCCTTCTTCAGACTGTATAATATTGATTGGATTATTATCCACATATGATTTTGAAGGAATCGATGCTTCCATTACCCAATTATCTGGAAATTCAATTTCTTCCCATTTAATTTTTCTCCTAGTACTGATATTAGATTTACCAAAATTTGTTTCTATTATTATTGTTTCATTTATTGGTTTATCCATAATCCTACATTTAGGATTTAATGTAACCAATGGTTTATAATATATTCTATAACAGACACATATCACTTCCGATCCTGGCTTGTAATCATAACCATGAGTTTTTATATTTAAAGTTAATGCATCACAAACATTAACATCTGATAAAGATAATCTTAAATTTGGATATATATTAAAATATACTGGACCATGAGCCAGTGATGATTGTATTATACCAATCAATGATTTTTTCCAATTATTATTTCTAGCATCTCTTAAAGCTGCTAAAAAACTTTCTGGCAAACCTTCTAATGTTAAAGGTTTAAAAGCTACTTGAACTAGGCCAATATGAATAAATCTATAATTAGATTTATATCTACATAATTCTTTATCATTAAGTAATTTTATTATCATATCATCTTTATTAATAGATATAGTTGATTCAGTAGTTTTAACTACCTGTTTCAACCCTAACTTCTCAAAAGTTCCTAATTGATAAACTATTTTATAGTCTACCTTAGGGATTGTTCATTTATTAAGTAAATCTATATTATGAGGAATATTATATTCTTCTTCAATACTGTTTTTAACAGTATCTTCATTCTTGATTATATTCATCAAGAGAATATGTGTTGAACTTTACCATATATCTAACCATTATCCATGGCTCTGATACCAATTATTGAAACCCAGAACATAAAATAACATAAAATAAAAAAGACAAAGAACAAAGATAAAAACCAAGACAAGAATAAAACAAAACAATCTTCATCGTACTGGAAACTTCATTTAGGGTCTTAGGTAAATTTTACACAAATTAAATCTGGCTATGAATCTTATTATAATTCTCAGTACGCAGTCTCGCCCTTAACACGCCTTTATCCATTCGGCTAAAACGGGCTCCCGCAATTTCGAGAGATTATAATAAACTCAGCCTGACTTAATAGTAACCTTTCCCAAATAGAATGAATTTCCTCGGTATAATAAAGATTTTTTTTTGAACATAAAATAACATAAAATAACAAAGACAAAGAACAAAGATAAAAACCAAGACAAGAATAAAACGAAACAATCTTCATCGTACTGGAAACTTCATTTAGGGTCTTAGGTAAATTTTACAAAAATTAAATCTGGCTATGAATCTTATTATAATTCTCAGTACGCAGTCTCGCCCTTAACACGCCTTTATCCATTCGGCTAAAACGGGCTCCCGCAATTTCGAGAGATTATAATAAACTCAGCCTGACTTAATAGTAACCTTTCCCAAATAGAATGAATTTCCTCAGTATAATAAAGATTTTTTTTTTGCACATAAAATAACATAAAATAACAAAGACAAAGAACAAAGATAAAAACCAAGACAAGAATAAAACGAAACAATCTTCATCGTACTGGAAACTTCATTTAGGGTCTTAGGTAAATTTTACACAAATTAAATCTGGCTATGAATCTTATTATAATTCTCAGTACGCAGTCTCGCCCTTAACACGCCTTTATCCATTCGGCTAAAACGGGCTCCCGCAATTTCGAGAGATTATAATAAACCCAGCCTGACTTAATAGTAACCTTTCCCAAATAGAATGAATTTCCTCAGTATAATAAAGATTTTTTTTTACCGATCAATCATCCATCACAAAGTTGACAAATCCAGACATCTCGGAAGGGATTAAGGGTATAAACTCACTGGCACACTTATGATGTTCATGATCGTCATATCTTACCATATCAAATAAATTAGATATACAGCATAGTTCAACACAGAGATGTTTAGCCTTCCATTAGGCTAAGAAGATTAAGAACAAAATACAAGTAAGAAGAAAGAGAGATTACCTCAAAAATGAAAAACTGGAAGATTGCAAGCTATTAACAGCTATATGCGAACAAACTTGGAGATTTTTATTACAAAAGAAAGTGTTTACAAGAGAGTGTTTTTCCCAAAGCTTGCCCTCTGTAATGTAGAATGGCTTCCTTATATAGACAACCTTCCGGATTTGAAATGCTAGTCTAAACTAAATTACAAATGAAATTCAAATGAAATTTACATAAATTCACATGAAATTTAAATTTACAATAATGGCCAGTATAATGCCAAAAACCCAAGGAATCTTCCTTTTGCATAAGTCTTCATGGTGGGCCAATATGTCTGCCATGTTGTCTCTTTAATTCAGATCTAGCCGATTTCTCTGTTAATTTGTTGATGAATATTATCAATCATCCTCTGAACTTGTTCTTCATCCAGATCATCTAAATCTTGAGATTCTCCAGCTAATATGTCCTTTCCAGTCATAGATATATCTGAGCTGGAATCATTCATTTCATCTTTTTGAAGATTTCGTATAAGATCTTTCTTAATTTCTTCAAAATATGAAGATATCATCTCTTCTTTTGATAAGACTCCTTTAACCATCTTCATTTTTTGCATTATTTGCTGAAAAGGGCTCATATGATCTCTGTGCTCCTCCATTTGAGCATTATATTTAATTAAAACTTCTTGGATATGATCAAGTGTTTGTTGTCCTTCAACAACTCCTTCTTCATTCTTCTGGGTCATTTTCTTCCAGAATTTTGTATAAAAAATTCTTTTTAGTGCTGGAATATTCTGTGGAGTATAACCCACTCTGACTTCCCATTTCCAAATCCATGGAATTCCAAATTCCATAAAGAAATGCAAAGTATTCATGCCTGTTATTAAACTTTTATTGTTCTGAGCTTCTATAAGAGCTGGCGAAACTTCAATCCATTGAGCATATAAACTCTTGTATGGTTCTGGTAAAATATTAATTGATGGACCATATGATGCCCACCATTGATATAACCAATTTGGAATTTCTTGTTTATAAACTTCAGGACATATCCTGAAAAACCAAGAATGTTTCTTCTTTGGGTTTTCATATAAGAAAGCCCTGTGAAATGCGTCAACATAATCCCAGTAATTATATTTAACTGGAATGTTTGTTTCAGGATATATAAACTCCTTTTCTTTTAGAGTAGATATTCCCCAAGATTCAGCAGTTATTACTTGCTTGACTATTACTTTACTAAAATTATACACAGTAGCATTTCCTGTTGTAAAATGGGTAATTTCACAAGATTCTGTGACTTTGAGTATAGGCTCATAATAATTTCTGTTTTTATAAAAAGGTGCAGTGTATGACACTGTATCCAAATACCTCTGTAATATAATCCAGGGCTGATCTTTCCATTTAAGATCTTTTTGCTCTAAAAGTAAAATACTTTCAGTATATGAACTTTGATCATAGACCTCATCAATTTCTTCAGTTACCATTGTAACATAGGAAGGCCTATTATCTTCCTTTTTCTGAGAAGCTTTATAAGCTAAAAATTCTTTGTATAATTTTTCATCATCTTTTTGAGTATTACTCGAAGATGAAGATGCAATATTTGCAGAAACCAGTCTTTCTTGACCAATTTGGCCAAGTAATTCACCACCTCTTCCTCCTCTATTAGAGTAGGTTCCTCGTCCCCTCCTATTAGAGGGACTTCCTCTGCCCCATTGGGACATTCCTGCAAAAATATCATTCATTAATATATTCTCTAGTAAGGAAATCAGGAAGACTATTATCTGTTCCTTTTTTGTATTGAATTTCAAAGTCAAATGGCGCCATATGAGCTTGCCATCTTGCAAACATCTGCTTGGATACATCATGCTTGAAATCTTTATTAAACATATATTTTGCAGCTTGACAATCAGTTCTTATAATAAACTTTTGATTATATAAATCATCTTGAAATTTAAGAATACATTTAACAATAGCAAGAATTTCTTTTGCTATAGTAGCATAATTCTTTTGACTATTATTCCATTTTCCCGAATAAAACCTAATCAAATATTCTTGATTATCTATTGGTGAAACTTGTTTTAATATACCTCCATATCCTATATCTGAGGCATCTGTTTCTATAATCTTTTCCCAATTTGGGTTTGCTAACATTAAGCAAGGCAAATGAGTTACCTTTTGTTTAATTACCTGGACTGCTTTAGTATGATCTTCAGTCCATGGTTTAACATTTTTCTTCAACCTGTCATATAAGATTGCAGTATCTTATGCCAAATACTTATAATAAGGAGAAATATAATTTAAACTTTCCAGAAATCTCTGTAATTGGGTTTTATCTAGAATAGTATCTGGAAATTTAGAAGCAAATTCAATACTTCTATTAATTGGAATAATTTTTCCTTTTTCTATATTATGACCTAAAAATCTGATTTTTGTTTGAAATAATAATATTTTTGGTCTAGAAATAACTAAACCATTTTGAATAATTATTTTCTTGAAAATATTCAAGTGTTTAAAATGTGTTTCAATGGTTTTTGAAAATACAAGAATATCATCTATATATACAATAATAAAATCACTATATGGAATGAAAATATCATTCATAATATTCTGGAATTCAGAAGGTGCATTTTTTAATCCAAAAGGCATTACATTCCATTCATAATGTCCTATTGGTACTGTAAATGCAGTTTTGTATCTATCAGATTCATTTATTTGAATCTGCCAATATCCTGATTTTAAATCAAATTTAGAAAATATTAATGCCTCATTTAACCTATCCAATAAATCTTTTTTATTAGGTATAGGATACCTAATCCATTTCAATACCTTATTCAAAGGTTTATAATTTATTACTAATCTAGGGACTCCACGTTCCTGTTCAGAATGTTTATTAACATAAAATGCAGTACATGACCAAGGGGATTTAGATGGCTTAATCAATTTCTTTTCTATTAAAGAAGATATTTCTTTTTTACATAATTCTAGATATTCAGAATTCATTTGACAAGGTCTAGCCTTTGTCGGAATTCTTCTGTCATCAAAATCTTCTTCATATGGAAGAGATACTATATGTTTCTTTCTATCCCAGAAAGCATTAGGATGGTCATTACATATTTTCAATGAAAACTCATTCTGTATTATTTTAATCTTATCCTGTAATTTAGGATTTTGTAATTTTTCTTCTATAGTTAATATTGTAATTTCTTGTTGTAAGAAATTAATTTGATTTTCTTTTGCTTTTACAGATTCTGTAAAATTATTTATAAATCTAGTTAAAGGTTCTGTTATGAATTGAAAAGTAATTTCTTTTCCTTTGAAATTTCCTATAAACCCTTTTTTATCAATATTTTTGATAGGAAATAATTTTTGTAAGAATGGTGTTCCAAGTATCACTTGGTTAGTAATATTCTTTACTAATAAAAAACTAACAGGAATACATACATAATCTTTACAAATGTAAGCCTGTGGAAGCTTATAATTTATTTGCATTTTCTGCCCATTCGCAGAACTTAATGAATGAGTAGTTTTTTGAAAATACCTAGTAGGTATTAATCCTTCTTGAATACAATTGAGATCTGCACCACTATCAACTAGTGCTACCAATTCTTTACAAAATTTATCATCAATTAACAAATTAATCTTCACATACCATTTCTGTGAAGTAACAATTTCTAATATAGATAAATATTTCTAATCATTAAATACTTCTAAAATGTTTTCAGAAGGTACTGAGAGAATCTCTTTCCCTTTTTCTAATTTATGAACTCTCTCTTCTAATGTTAAATTATTCTGTTTTATTTCCTTAATTTCTTGTTTAAGATTATTAATCTCAATAATTAATTCTGAAATACTCACAGATTTTTCATTTTTAAATCTTTGAGATCTTTGAGACATTTGTCTTTTTACTTCTGCTAACGTATAAGGTTCTGTATTTTGAGTCATTCTTATAGAAGACTCAGCTTCTCCCTTATTACTAATATAAGACTCAGCTTCTCCCTTATTACTAATATAAGATATAATTCTTTGTTTAATTTCAGAATCATCAATTAATTTTAATAAATCTAAAATATCATTTGTTAATACATTTAATTCTAAATCTTGAAATTGTGAAATAATTTGATATAATTGGTCTTCTTCTATATCAATAAAGGCGTGTTAAGGGCGAGACTGCGTACTGAGAATTATAATAAGATTCATAGCCAGATTTAATTTGTGTAAAATTTACCTAAGACCCTAAATGAAGTTTCCAGTACGATGAAGATTGTTTTGTTTTATTCTTGTCTTGGTTTTTATCTTTGTTCTTTGTCTTTTTTATTTTATGTTATTTTATGTTCTGGGTTTCAATAATTGGTATCAGAGCCATGGATAATGGTTAGATATATGGTAAAGTTCAACACATATTCTCTTGATGAATATAATCAAGAATGAAGATACTGTTAAAAACAGTATTGAAGAAGAATATAATATTCCTCATAATGTAGATTTACTTAATAAATGGACAATCCCTAAGGTAGACTATAAAATAGTTTATCAATTAGGAACTTTTGAGAAGTTAGGGTTGAAACAGGTAGTTAAAACTACTGAATCAACTATATCTATTAATAAAGATGATATGATAATAAAATTACTTAATGATAAAGAATTATGTAGATATAAATCTAATTATAGATTTATTCATATTGGCCTAGTTCAAGTAGCTTTTAAACCTTTAACATTAGAAGGTTTGCCAGAAAGTTTTTTAGCAGCTTTAAGAGATGCTAGAAATAATAATTGGAAAAAATCATTGATTGGTATAATACAATCATCACTGGCTCATGGTCCAGTATATTTTAATATATATCCAAATTTAAGATTATCTTTATCAGATGTTAATGTTTGTGATGCATTAAATTTAAATATAAAAACTCATGGTTATGATTACAAGCCAGGATCGGAAGTGATATGTGTCTGTTATAGAATATATTATAAACCATTGGTTACATTAAATCCTAAATGTAGGATTATGGAGAAACCAATAAATGAAACAATAATAATAGAAACAAATTTTGGTAAATCTAATATCAGTACTAGGAGAAAAATTAAATGGGAAGAAATTGAATTTCCAGATAATTGGGTAATGGAAGCATCGATTCCTTCAAAATCATATGTGGATAATAATCCAATCAATATTATACAGTCTGAAGAAGGAATAGTACAAATAAAATTTGATAACAAAAATCTAATAGATTATAGAACAAGATCTAATAGTTCAGGAAGTAGATCTTCACATCATTACATATCTCCACTCGATTATAAGGTAATAAGTCCTTCAAGAGCTTCAACTTCTCAAATAAGAGAAGAATATCCTGCATCAATAGATGAAATAAGGATTAATGAAACTAATATAGTTAAAGGAATTCATAAAAATCAAGAACCGGAAATAACCGAACCTGAAATGAACTTTTCAATATGAATAGAAACCAGAAAATAGATTTTAGTCCAGGATCCCTGGCAAGAAAACAAATAAATGAAGAATTTAATTTATCTAAATGGAAACCATTTAGGAATTGGTTTTTTAGTAATTTTAATACAGAAGATAAATTATATTTTCAAGAACAATATTATAAAGATCTCTCTGAAAAAAATCAAGTAGTACCTTTTGTACCTTGGTTTTTAAACAATTATATACATAGTTTTATTTCTGTTATAGAAAGAGATTATATTATAAATGGGAAAATATTACATACAGTTTTCCCTCCACAACAATCTTTTCAAATAGGAAAAGAAAATGAAGTTAGACATTTTACTGCTTTTCAAAAACTTTTAGAGGATAATACTCTTCAAACTACAGTTGCTCATATAAATATGATTTTAACACAACAAAATTATAGTAATTTATATTTAATAATATTAGGTGAACAATTAAAATCAATAGATAATAAAATGGATATGATCTTATCATATATTAAAGAAATAAAAACAAGAGTACAAGTTACATGATCTTATCATATATTAAAGAAATAAAAACAAGAGTACAAGTTACTAGTACTAGTAGAGATATAATAGCAATCCCTACAATTCAACCTCCACCAGAGGTAAAAGATTTTAAATTAAAATCTACTACTGATTTAGAGAAAATGTTGGATACTAAGTTTAAAAATCTTAAATTAAGTACTCTTGATGAAGAGTTTGAAGAATTGATGAGTGATAAAGAAAACCATCATAAGGTAATAGATGATGAAATAAATAAACTTAAATACAAATTTGCAGATAAGCCAACACAAAGGATGTATTATTATCCTAGACCTACTCCTCAAGATGTATTGATAGAGGAACAAGAGTATATATTTAATAATTCATATCATGGAAAATCTATCTATGAATGGAATATAGATGGATATACAGAACGACAAATATATAATGTTGTTCATAGAATGTTAATGTATAGCACTATTTGTAAGAATAATGGTAATACTGATAAAGGTGTAGCAAATATGCTTATATCTGGATTTACAGGTCAATTGAAAGGTTGGTGGGATAATTATCTTACAGCCCAAAATAGGGCAGAAATATTAAGTAATGTAAAAATAGAAGATGGAGTACAAACTGAGAATATAGTTTATACTTTAATAATCAACATAATAGAACATTTTACAGGAAGATGGTCTGATAATTCTGAAAATATCAGAACATTATTACAGAATCTCAGATGTAGAACACTGACCTCATTTAGGTGGTATAAAGATACGTTTTTAAGTAGAGTAATGGAACTTCCAGAGTCTAATAGTACTCATTGGAAATCAAAATTTATTGATGGATTACCTTCCTTATTTGCGGAAAGAGTTCGTAAGAATCTTCGTAAAGGGGAGGTAAGTATAAATTATGAAAAATATACTTATGGCAAGTTAATAGGAACTTGTATACAAGAAGGTTTAGCTTTATGTAATGAAATAAAGTTAAATCAACAAATTAAAAGACATTCTTTAAATGAGAAAAGACAATTAGGTCAATTCTGTGCTAAATTTGGCATGGAAGATAGTTTAGAGAAAAATGATAAAAAAACATAAGAAAATTAGATCTTCTAATAAGTTTCAAAAAAGAAAAATGAAAAGAGAAGATAGAAAAAGAAAAAGATTTACAGAAAAGGTTGATAATGCCAAGAGAAAATATGGCAAAGATACTAAGTCTTTTAAACCTTATATAATATGTAGAAAATGTGGACGCCCAGGTCATAAGGCAAAAACATGCTGGGTAAAGAAAAAGATTAATAATCTAGAAGATAATAAATTAAAAGATATTCTATCAAATATTTTGTTAAATTCAGAATCTGAAATAGAGTCAGATCAATCTTCTGAATATCCAGAAGAAGTTATGGGAATTGAAAATGATAGTATATATTCTTCAGATGAAGAATGTGATCCTTGTAAAAGAGGAGAAACATGTGAAAAATCTTCTGATATAGAAGAAGACCAATTATATCAAATTATTTCACAATTTCAAGATTTAGAATTAAATGTATTAACAAATGATATTTTAGATTTATTAAAATTAATTGATGATTCTGAAATTAAATAAAGAATTATATCTTATATTAGTAATAACGGAGAAGCTAAGTCTTATATTAGTAATAAGGGAGAAGCTGAGTCTTCTATAAGAATGACTCAAAATACAGAACCTTATACGTTAGCATAAGTAAAAAGACAAATGTCTCAAAGATCTCAAAGATTTAAAAATGAAAAATCTGTGAGTATTTCAGAATTAATTATTGAGATTAATAATCTTAAACAAGAAATTAAGGAAATAAAACAGAATAATTTAACATTAGAAGAGAGAGTTCATAAATTAGAAAAAGGGAAAGAGATTCTCTCAGTACATTCTGAAAACATTTTAGAAGTATTTAATGATCAGAAATATTTATCTATATTAGAAATCGTTACTTCACAGAAATGGTATGTGAAGATTAATTTGTTAATTGATGATAAATTTTGTAAAGAATTGGTAGCACTAGTTGATAGTGGTGCAGATCTCAATTGTATTCAAGAAGGATTAATACCTACTAGGTATTTTCAAAAAACTACTCATTCATTAAGTTCTGCGAATGGGCAGAAAATGCAAATAAATTATAAGCTTCCACAGGCTAACATTTGTAAAGATTATGTATGTATTCTTGTTAGTTTTTTATTAGTAAAGAATATTACTAACCAAGTGATACTTGGAACACCATTCTTACAAAAATTATTTCCTATCAAAAATATTGATAAAAAAGGGCTTATAGGAAATTTCAAAGGAAAAGAAATTACTTTTCAATTCATAACAGAACCTTTAACTAGATTTATGAATAATTTTACAGAATCTGTAAAAGCAAAAGAAAATCAAATTAATTTCTTAAAACAAGAAATTACAATATTAACTATAGAAGAAAAATTACAAAATCCTAAATTACAGGATAAGATTAAAATAATACAGAATGAGTTTTCATTGCAAATATGTAATGACCATCCTAATGCTTTCTGGGATAGAAAGAAACATATAGTATCTCTTCCATATGAAGAAGATTTTGATGACAGAAGAATTCCGACAAAGGCTAGACCTTGTCAAATGAATTCTGAATATCTAGAATTATGTAAAAAAGAAATATCTTCTTTAATAGAAAAGAAATTGATTAAGCCATCTAAATCCCCTTGGTCATGTACTGCATTTTATGTTAATAAACATTCTGAACAGGAACGTGGAGTCCCTAGATTAGTAATAAATTATAAACCTTTGAATAAGGTATTGAAATGGATTAGGTATCCTATACCTAATAAAAAAGATTTATTGGATAGGTTAAATGAGGCATTAATATTTTCTAAATTTGATTTAAAATCAGGATATTGGCAGATTCAAATAAATGAATCTGATAGATACAAAACTGCATTTACAGTACCAATAGGACATTATGAATGGAATGTAATGCCTTTTGGATTAAAAAATGCACCTTCTGAATTCCAGAATATTATGAATGATATTTTCATTCCATATAGTGATTTTATTATTGTATATATAGATGATATTCTTGTATTTTCAAAAACCATTGAAACACATTTTAAACACTTGAATATTTTCAAGAAAATAATTATTCAAAATGGTTTAGTTATTTCTAGACCAAAAATGTTATTATTTCAAACAAAAATCAGATTTTTAGGTCATAATATAGAAAAAGGAAAAATTATTCCAATTAATAGAAGTATTGAATTTGCTTCTAAATTTCCAGATACTATTCTAGATAAAACCCAATTACAGAGATTTCTGGGAAGTTTAAATTATATTTCTCCTTATTATAAGAATTTGGCAGAAGATACTGCAATCTTATATGACAGGTTGAAGAAAAATGTTAAACCATGGACTGAAGATCATACTAAAGCAGTCCAGGTAATTAAACAAAAGGTAACTCATTTGCCTTGCTTAATGTTAGCAAACCCAAATTGGGAAAAGATTATAGAAACAGATGCCTCAGATATAGGATATGGAGGTATATTAAAACAAGTTTCACCAATAGATAATCAAGAATATTTGATTAGGTTTTATTCGGGAAAATGGAATAATAGTCAAAAGAATTATGCTACTATAGCAAAAGAAATTCTTGCTATTGTTAAATGTATTCTTAAATTTCAAGATGATTTATATAATCAAAAGTTTATTATAAGAACTGATTGTCAAGCTGCAAAATATATGTTTAATAAAGATTTCAAGCATGATGTATCCAAGCAGATGTTTGCAAGATGGCAAGCTCATATGGCGCCATTTGACTTTGAAATTCAATACAAAAAAGGAACAGATAATAGTCTTCCTGATTTCCTTACTAGAGAATATATTAATGAATGATATTTTTGCAGGAATGTCCCAATGGGGCAGAGGAAGTCCCTCTAATTGGAGGGGACGAGGAACCTACTCTAATAGAGGAGGAAGAGGTGGTGAATTACTTGGCCAAATTGGACAACAAAGACTGGTTTCTGCAAATATTGCATCTTCATCTTCGAGTAATACTCAAAAAGATGATGAAAAAGTATACAAAGAATTTTTAGCTTATAAAGCTTCTCAGAAAAAGGAAGATAATAGGCCTTCCTATGTTACAATGGTAACTGAAGAAATTGATGAGGTCTATGATCAAAGTTCATATACTGAAAGTATATTACTTTTGGAGCAAAAAGATCTTAAATGGAAAGATCAGCTCTGGATTATATTACAGAAGTATTTGGATACAGTGTCATACACTGCACCTTCTTATAAAAACAGAAATTATTATGAGTCTATACTCAAAGTCACAGAATCTTGTGAAATTACCCATTTTACAACAGAAAATGCTACTGTGTATAATTTTAGTAAAGTAATAGTCAAGCAAGTAATAACTGCTGAATCTTGGGGAATATCTACTCTAAAAGAAAAGGAGTTTATATATCCTGAAACAAAAATTCCAGTTAAATATAATTACTGGGATTATGTTGACGCATTTCACAGGGCTTTCTTATATGAAAACCCAAAGAAGAAACATTCTTGGTTTTTCAGAATATGTCCTGAAGTTTATAAACAAGAAATTCCAAATTGGTTATATCAATGGTGGGCATCATATGGTCCATCAATTAATATTTTACCAGAACCATACAAGAGTTTATATGCTCAATGGATTGAAGTTTCGCCAGCTCTTATAGAAGCTCAGAACAATAAAAGTTTAATAACAGGCATGAATACTTTGCATTTCTTTATGGAATTTGGAATTCCATGGATTTGGAAATGGGAAGTCAGAGTGGGTTATACTCCACAAAATATTACAGCACTAAAAAGAATTTTTTATACCAAATTCTGGAAGAAAATGACCCAGAAGAATGAAGAAGGAGTTGTTGAAGGACAACAAACACTTGATCATATCCAAGAAGTTTTGATTAAATATAATGCTCAAATGGAGGAGCACAGAGATCATATGAGCCCTTTTCAGCAAATAATGCAAAAAATGAAGATGGTTAAAGGAGTCTTATCAAAAGAAGAGATGATATCTTCATATTTTGAAGAAATTAAGAAAGATCTTATACGAAACCTTCAAAAAGATGAAATGAATGATTCCAGCTCAGATATATCTATGACTGGAAAGGACATATTAGCTGGAGAATCTCAAGATTTAGATGATCTGGATGAAGAACAAGTTCAGAGGATGATTGATAATATTCATCAACAAATTAACAGAGAAATCGGCTAGATCTGAATTAAAGAGACAACATGGCAGACATATTGGTCCACCATGAAGACTTATGCAAAAGGAAGATTCCTTGGGTTTTTGGCATTATACTGGCCATTATTGTAAATTTAAATTTCATGTGAATTTATGTAAATTTCATTTGAATTTCATTTGTAATTTAGTTTAGACTAGCATTTCAAATCCGGAAGGTTGTCTATATAAGGAAGCCATTCCTCATTACAGAGGGCAAGCTTTGGGAAAAACACTCTCTTGTAAACACTTTCTTTTGTAATAAAAATCTCCAAGTTTGTTCGCATATAGCTGTTAATAGCTTGCAGTCTTCCAGTTTTTCATTTTTGAGGTAATCTCTCTTTCTTCTTACTTTTATTTTGTTCTTAATCTTCTTAGCCTAATGGAAGGCTAAGCATCTCTGTGTTGAACTATGCTGTATATCTAATTTATTTGATATGGTAAGATATGACGATCATGAACATCATAAGTGTGCCAGGGGGTTTATACCCTTAATCCCTTCCGGGATGTCTGGATTTGTCAACTTTGTGATGGATGATTGATCGGTAAAAAAAAATCTTTATTATACTGAGGAAATTCATTCTATTTGGGAAAGGTTACTATTAAATCAGGCTGAGTTTATTATAATCTCTCGAAATTGCAGGAGACCGTTTTAGCCGAATGGATAAAGGCGTGTTAAGGGCGAGACTGCGTACTGAGAATTATAATAAGATTCATAGCCAGATTTAATTTGTGTAAAATTTACCTAAGACCCTAAATGAAGTTTCCAGTACGATGAAGATTGTTTTGTTTTATTCTTGTCTTGGTTTTTTTCTTTGTTCTTTGCCTTTGTTATTTTATGTTATTTTATGTTCTGGGTCTCAATAATTGATTATACACAGTAGCATTTCCTGTTGTAAAATGGGTAATTTCACAAGATTCTGTGACTTTGAGTATAGACTCATAATAATTTCTGTTTTTATAAGAAGGTGCAGTGTATGACACTGTATCCAAATACCTCTGTAATATAATCCAGGGCTGATCTTTCCATTTAAGATCTTTTTGCTCTAAAAGTAATATACTTTCAGTATATGAACTTTGATCATAGACCTCATCAATTTCTTCAGTTACCATTGTAACATAGGAAGGCCTATTATCTTCCTTTTTCTGAGAAGCTTTATAAGCTAAAAATTCTTTGTATAATTTTTCATCATCTTTTTGAGTATTACTCGAAGATGAAGATGCAATATTTGCAGAAACCAGTCTTTGTTGACCAATTTGGCCAAGTAATTCACCACCTCTTCCTCCTCTATTAGAGTAGGTTCCTCGTCCCCTCCTATTAGAGGGACTTCCTCTGCCCCATTGGGACATTCCTGCAAAAATATCATTCATTAATATATTCTCTAGTAAGGAAATCAGGAAGACTATTATCTGTTCCTTTTTTGTATTGAATTTCAAAGTCAAATGGCGCCATATGAGCTTGCCATCTTGCAAACATCTGCTTGGATACATCATGCTTGAAATCTTTATTAAACATATATTTTGCAGCTTGACAATCAGTTCTTATAATAAACTTTTGATTATATAAATCATCTTGAAATTTAAGAATACATTTAACAATAGCAAGAATTTCTTTTGCTATAGTAGCATAATTCTTTTGACTATTATTCCATTTTCCCGAATGAAACCTAATCAAATATTCTTGATTATCTATTGGTGAAACTTGTTTTAATATACCTCCATATCCTATATCTGAGGCATCTGTTTCTATAATCTTTTCCCAATTTGGGTTTGCTAACATTAAGCAAGGCAAATGAGTTACCTTTTGTTTAATTACCTGGACTGCTTTAGTATGATCTTCAGTCCATGGTTTAACATTTTTCTTCAACCTGTCATATAAGATTGCAGTATCTTCTGCCAAATTCTTATAATAAGGAGAAATATAATTTAAACTTCCCAGAAATCTCTGTAATTGGGTTTTATCTAGAATAGTATCTGGAAATTTAGAAGCAAATTCAATACTTCTATTAATTGGAATAATTTTTCCTTTTTCTATATTATGACCTAAAAATCTGATTTTTGTTTGAAATAATAACATTTTTGGTCTAGAAATAACTAAACCATTTTGAATAATTATTTTCTTGAAAATATTCAAGTGTTTAAAATGTGTTTCAATGGTTTTTGAAAATACAAGAATATCATCTATATATACAATAATAAAATCACTATATGGAATGAAAATATCATTCATAATATTCTGGAATTCAGAAGGTGCATTTTTTAATCCAAAAGGCATTACATTCCATTCATAATGTCCTATTGGTACTGTAAATGCAGTTTTGTATCTATCAGATTCATTTATTTGAATCTGCCAATATCCTGATTTTAAATCAAATTTAGAAAATATTAATGCCTCATTTAACCTATCCAATAAATCTTTTTTATTAGGTATAGGATACCTAATCCATTTCAATACCTTATTCAAAGGTTTATAATTTATTACTAATCTAGGGACTCCACGTTCCTGTTCAGAATGTTTATTAACATAAAATGCAGTACATGACCAAGGGGATTTAGATGGCTTAATCAATTTCTTTTCTATTAAAGAAGATATTTCTTTTTTACATAATTCTAGATATTCAGAATTCATTTGACAAGGTCTAGCCTTTGTCGGAATTCTTCTGTCATCAAAATCTTCTTCATATGGAAGAGATACTATATGTTTCTTTCTATCCCAGAAAGCATTAGGATGGTCATTACATATTTGCAATGAAAACTCATTCTGTATTATTTTAATCTTATCCTGTAATTTAGGATTTTGTAATTTTTCTTCTATAGTTAATATTGTAATTTCTTGTTTTAAGAAATTAATTTGATTTTCTTTTGCTCTTACAGATTCTGTAAAATTATTTATAAATCTAGTTAAATGTTCTGTTATGAATTGAAAAGTAATTTCTTTTCCTTTGAAATTTCCTATAACCCTTTTTTTATCAATATTTTTGATAGGAAATAATTTTTGTAAGAATGGTGTTCCAAGTATCACTTGGTTAGTAATATTCTTTACTAATAAAAAACTAACAGGAATACATACATAATCTTTACAAATGTAAGCCTGTGGAAGCTTATAATTTATTTGCATTTTCTGCCCATTCGCAGAACTTAATGAATGAGTAGTTTTTTGAAAATACCTAGTAGGTATTAATCCTTCTTGAATACAATTGAGATCTGCACCACTATCAACTAGTGCTACCAATTCTTTACAAAATTTATCATCAATTAACAAATTAATCTTCACATACCATTTCTGTGAAGTAACAATTTCTAATATAGATAAATATTTCTAATCATTAAATACTTCTAAAATGTTTTCAGAAGGTACTGAGAGAATCTCTTTCCCTTTTTCTAATTTATGAACTCTCTCTTCTAATGTTAAATTATTCTGTTTTATTTCCTTAATTTCTTGTTTAAGATTATTAATCTCAATAATTAATTCTGAAATACTCACAAATTTTTCATTTTTAAATCTTTGAGATCTTTGAGACATTTGTCTTTTTACTTCTGCTAACGTATAAGGTTCTGTATTTTGAGTCATTCTTATAGAAGACTCAGCTTCTCCCTTATTACTAATATAAGACTCAGCTTCTCCCTTATTACTAATATAAGATATAATTCTTTGTTTAATTTCAGAATCATCAATTAATTTTAATAAATCTAAAATATCATTTGTTAATACATTTAATTCTAAATCTTGAAATTGTGAAATAATTTGATATAATTGGTCTTCTTCTATATCAGAAGATTTTTCACATGTTTCTCCTCTTTTACAAGGATCACATTCTTCATCTGAAGAATATATACTATCATTTTCAATTCCCATAACTTCTTCTGGATATTCAGAAGATTGATCTGACTCTATTTCAGATTCTAAATTTAACAAAATATTTGATAGAATATCTTTTAATTTATTATCTTCTAGATTATTAATCTTTTTCTTTACCAGCATGTTTTTGCCTTATGACCTGAGCGTCCACATTTTCTACATATTATATAAGGTTTAAAAGACTTAGTATCTTTCCCATATTTTCTCTTGGCATTATCAACCTTTTCTGTAAATCTTTTTCTTTTTCTATCTTCTCTTTTCATTTTCCTTTTTTGAAACTTATTAGAAGATCTAATTTTCTTATGTTTTTTTTATCATTTTTCTCTAAACTATCTTCCATGCCAAATTGAGCACAGAATTGACGTAATTGTCTTTTCTCATTTAAAGAATGTCTTTTAATTTGTTGATTTAACTTTATTTCATTACATAAAGCTAAACCTTCTTGTATACAAGTTCCTATTAACTTGCCATAAGTATATTTTTCATAATTTATACTTACCTCCCCTTTACGAAGATTCTTACGAACTCTTTCCGCAAATAAGGAAGGTAATCCATCAATAAATTTTGATTTCCAACGAGTACTATTAGACTCTGGAAGTTCCATTACTCTACTTAAAAACGTATCTTTATACCACCTAAATGAGGTCAGTGTTCTACATCTGAGATTCTGTAATAATGTTCTGATATTTTCAGAATTATCAGACCATCTTCCTGTAAAATGTTCTATTATGTTGATTATTAAAGTATAAACTATATTCTCAGTTTGTACTCCATCTTCTATTTTTACATTACTTAATATTTCTGCCCTATTTTGGGCTGTAAGATAATTATCCCACCAACCTTTCAATTGACCTGTAAATCCAGATATAAGCATATTTGCTACACCTTTATCAGTATTACCATTATTCTTACAAATAGTGCTATACATTAACATTCTATGAACAACATTATATATTTGTCGTTCTGTATATCCATCTATATTCCATTCATAGATAGATTTTCCATGATATGAATTATTAAATATATACTCTTGTTCCTCTATCAATACATCTTGAGGAGTAGGTCTAGGATAATAATACATCCTTTGTGTTGGTTTATCTGCAAATTTGTATTTAAGTTTATTTATTTCATCATCTATTACCTTATGATGGTTTTCTTTATCACTCATCAATTCTTCAAACTCTTCATCAAGAGTACTTAATTTAAGATTTTTAAACTTAGTATCCAACATTTTCTCTAAATCAGTAGTAGATTTTAATTTAAAATCTTTTACCTCTGGTGGAGGTTGAATTGTAGGGATTGCTATTATATCTCTACTAGTACTAGTAACTTGTACTCTTGTTTTTATTTCTTTAATATATGATAAGATCATATCCATTTTATTATCTATTGATTTTAATTGTTCACCTAATATTATTAAATATAAATTACTATAATTTTGTTGTGTTAAAATCATATTTATATGAGCAACTGTAGTTTGAAGAGTATTATCCTCCAAAAGTTTTTGAAAAGCAGTAAAATGTCTAACTTCATTTTCTTTTCCTATTTGAAAAGATTGTTGTGGAGGGAAAACTGTATGTAATATTTTCCCATTTATAATATAATCTCTTTCTATAACAGAAATAAAACTATGTATATAATTGTTTAAAAACCAAGGTACAAAAGGTACTACTTGATTTTTTTCAGAGAGATCTTTATAATATTGTTCTTGAAAATATAATTTATCTTCTGTATTAAAATTACTAAAAAACCAATTCCTAAATGGTTTCCATTTAGATAAATTAAATTCTTCATTTATTTGTTTTCTTGCCAGAGATCCTGGACTAAAATCTATTTTCTGGTTTCTATTCATATTGAAAAGTTCATTTCAGATTCGGTTTTTTCCGGTTCTTGATTTTTATGAATTCCTTTAACTATATTAGTTTCATTAATCCTTATTTCATCTATTGATGCAGGATATTCTTCTCTTATTTGAGAAGTTGAAGCTCTTGAAGGACTTATTACCTTATAATCGAGTGGAGATATGTAATGATGTGAAGATCTACTTCCTGAACTATTAGATCTTGTTCTATAATCTATTAGATTTTTGTTATCAAATTTTATTTGTACTATTCCTTCTTCAGACTGTATAATATTGATTGGATTATTATCCACATATGATTTTGAAGGAATCGATGCTTCCATTACCCAATTATCTGGAAATTCAATTTCTTCCCATTTAATTTTTCTCCTAGTACTGATATTAGATTTACCAAAATTTGTTTCTATTATTATTGTTTCATTTATTGGTTTATCCATAATCCTACATTTAGGATTTAATGTAACCAATGGTTTATAATATATTCTATAACAGACACATATCACTTCCGATCCTGGCTTGTAATCATAACCATGAGTTTTTATATTTAAAGTTAATGCATCACAAACATTAACATCTGATAAAGATAATCTTAAATTTGGATATATATTAAAATATACTGGACCATGAGCCAGTGATGATTGTATTATACCAATCAATGATTTTTTCCAATTATTATTTCTAGCATCTCTTAAAGCTGCTAAAAAACTTTCTGGCAAACCTTCTAATGTTAAAGGTTTAAAAGCTACTTGAACTAGGCCAATATGAATAAATCTATAATTAGATTTATATCTACATAATTCTTTATCATTAAGTAATTTTATTATCATATCATCTTTATTAATAGATATAGTTGATTCAGTAGTTTTAACTACCTGTTTCAACCCTAACTTCTCAAAAGTTCCTAATTGATAAACTATTTTATAGTCTACCTTAGGGATTGTTCATTTATTAAGTAAATCTATATTATGAGGAATATTATATTCTTCTTCAATACTGTTTTTAACAGTATCTTCATTCTTGATTATATTCATCAAGAGAATATGTGTTGAACTTTACCATATATCTAACCATTATCCATGGCTCTGATACCAATTATTGAAACCCAGAACATAAAATAACATAAAATAAAAAAGACAAAGAACAAAGATAAAAACCAAGACAAGAATAAAACAAAACAATCTTCATCGTACTGGAAACTTCATTTAGGGTCTTAGGTAAATTTTACACAAATTAAATCTGGCTATGAATCTTATTATAATTCTCAGTACGCAGTCTCGCCCTTAACACGCCTTTATCCATTCGGCTAAAACGGGCTCCCGTAATTTCGAGAGATTATAATAAACTCAGCCTGACTTAATAGTAACCTTTCCCAAATAGAATGAATTTCCTCAGTATAATAAAGATTTTTTTTTACCGATCAATCATCCATCACAAAGTTGACAAATCCAGACATCCCGGAAGGGATTAAGGGTATAAACCCCCTGGCACACTTATGATGTTCATGATCGTCATATCTTACCATATCAAATAAATTAGATATACAGCATAGTTCAACACAGAGATGCTTAGCCTTCCATTAGGCTAAGAAGATTAAGAACAAAATAAAAGTAAGAAAAAAGAGAGATTACCTCAAAAATGAAAAATGGAAGACTGCAAGCTATTAACAGCTATATGCGAACAAATTTGGAGATTTTTATTACAAAAGAAAGTGTTTACAAGAGAGTGTTTTTCCCAAAGCTTGCCCTCTGTAATGAGGAATGGCTTCCTTATATAGACAACCTTCCGGATTTGAAATGCTAGTCTAAACTAAATTACAAATGAAATTCAAATGAAATTTACATAAATTCACATGAAATTTAAATTTACAATAATGGCCAGTATAATGCCAAAAACCCAAGGAATCTTCCTTTTGCATAAGTCTTCATGGTGGACCAATATGTCTGCCATGTTGTCTCTTTAATTCAGATCTAGCCGATTTCTCTGTTAATTTGTTGATGAATATTATCAATCATCCTCTGAACTTGTTCTTCATCCAGATCATCTAAATCTTGAGATTCTCCAGCTAATATGTCCTTTCCAGTCATAGATATATCTGAGCTGGAATCATTCATTTCATCTTTTTGAAGATTTCGTATAAGATCTTTCTTAATTTCTTCAAAATATGAAGATATCATCTCTTCTTTTGATAAGACTCCTTTAACCATCTTCATTTTTTGCATTATTTGCTGAAAAGGGCTCATATGATCTCTGTGCTCCTCCATTTGAGCATTATATTTAATCAAAACTTCTTGGATATGATCAAGTGTTTGTTGTCCTTCAACAACTCCTTCTTCATTCTTCTGGGTCATTTTCTTCCAGAATTTGGTATAAAAAATTCTTTTTAGTGCTGGAATATTCTGTGGAGTATAACCCACTCTGACTTCCCATTTCCAAATCCATGGAATTCCAAATTCCATAAAGAAATGCAAAGTATTCATGCCTGTTATTAAACTTTTATTGTTATGAGCTTCTATAAGAGCTGGCGAAACTTCAATCCATTGAGCATATAAACTCTTGTATGATTCTGGTAAAATATTAATTGATGGACCATATGATGCCCACCATTGATATAACCAATTTGGAATTTTTTGTTTATAAACTTCAGGACATATCCTGAAAAACCAAGAATGTTTCTTCTTTGAGTTTTCATATAAGAAAGCCCTGTGAAATGCGTCAACATAATCTCAGTAATTATATTTAACTGGAACAAAGACAGATGAAAATACGTTACATATGAACTCCTTATTTAAGTCAAAACCACATGTTTATACACTATTTTCTTTCTTATTTATCATTTTTACTAGTAAGTATATGACCCAAATAATCACACAATACTTCCAAGTTCCAGCACGTACGGTCCTTCCTAATTCCAAACCAAACAAGCGACAGTGGAAGGGTATGTTGGGCATTTTAATAGTTTCAGATCTATTCACTCACACGTGACAGAAGCCAACCTTAATCTTCCCTACAAAAATCAAACGTCAAAGTTAGTTTATCCGTGAGAAACATCCGTATCGAATTTTACTTTTGATTTCTCGGATCCCTTTTACACATTCTTCTTGGTGAACTAACCATACTCATGCCCAACTATTTCCAAACATTTATTTTATCAACATTTTATTTGACTTTTAGGTCTAAGCATGACTACAAATAATTAAACACCGCATTATTTTATAATCTAAACATGATTTAAGTAATGATTATAGTCTTCTTCTAGACGGCTTGCGTATGGTTTGTTGAATTTCATTACAAATATAATCAAAGGTACTTTCAGTGATTAAAGTATGACCTATCTTTTTTCTGTTATAATTTGTCACTTATCAAATAAATATCATTCTTTTGATTATATTCGTAATAATTTAATTAATTTATTATTCAGATCATTATTATAATCCTATATAGAACTTAGTACACTATCCTTGATCATGTTTTCGAATATTTTGGTTTAACAAACAAGTATCTTTCTCTTTTCATAAAATGACACATGGGGTATTTGGTTGGGAGTTTTCTTTTAAGAGTATGAGTTTGGAGGAATCCAACCCATAAAAGTTGTTTGTTTGGAGAAATAGGAGGTAAGAGTTTCGGTTTGATATCTAAGTATTTAGTAATGAATATCGTTTTTTTGATATACTAGCCCCCTTGTCTATCAATATGGGGTATGACCAGTCAACGTCACCGGCTGCCGCCGCCGGCCGATCACTATTCCGGTCCGGCTGCCCACATTCGATATCCATTTCAATTCCGATATGTTCCAAACACAATCAATGTATATCATACTCATTTCTACTTCAATACCAAACAAATATCACTTTTACGTCCAAACCTATATAGTCCAAACTCATACCCTGTCAGACCCATTGTGATTCTGATTACGACACCCAAGAGCGAACTATACGCCACCTGAGCCACGTCCCAATTGTGTAGAAGCTCTTATCACACCCGGATACAAATCAACAAGGTTCAGAAACAGTTATAATTCAAACAATAATTTTATCTATTGAAAGTACAATTAGTTTTAAATTGTCTTGAATATATACTGAACAATATCGATGTTGTGTCATGTTCTCAAACTGAATTCACTTTATTGACTTGGTTTCTGCTAACAGGATACCGAATCTACAGGTGATGGATAGAATTAATCTGGGTTATGAATTATGGGTAAATAAAATCAACTTTCCAGATCAAAATCTCTGGCGACTCAAAGATTCTTGTAGTTGATTAGCTTCTCACCTAATACTCAAGAAACCCAATAAACTATATAAAAAATAAATGATTTTTTTCGTTACTCCCACTCCTAATTTATCGTCTCCCAACTCTCTGTAATTCCTCTGCATGTCTATGAAAAAGTAGGGAGCTTTTTTCTTGTTCCTCATAGAAGTTATCGCCCATTTGGTTTGCCATAATCGCCCTTCTCGAAAAAATTCACTCATTTCCGGACCCTCCTAAGCCTCTTCATTTTTGTTCTTTCCTTTATATTGAATCTGAATGTAAATTTATTCTCAAGAATCTCTATAAATCAGCGAGAACCATTGATGGGTTTGTTACTGATTGTATATAGTTCTTTTCTGAGTCAAATGAAGAGCTAAAGACCTCTACTTTCTTTCTAGAATTTTTTTTTCCGTATATATCCTAATTTTGTGTTTTTGAGGCTCTTGTTTGAGTAAAATAATGGCGAATGCAGCTGGGTTGTTTACTCCTGCAGTTTCTAATGGTGTGGGGAAGAGAGTTTCTCCTTCTTTAAGTCTATATCGATCTGGGCTTTGGTTCTCTGATGGATTCTCCACCAATAGAGTTGTGTGTTCTAGCTCAGTTGAAGGTGCAGAGAAACTTTCTCCTTCTCAAATCCGAGTGCCCAGGTAACCCTTTTTATACATTACATTTTTTTTCGTTAATTACTGTGCTTTTAGGCTGGAGCTGTGTTTGCTAGTTCAGCAGAGCCATTTATTTATTTATTTATTTATTTATTTTGTGTGTTTTGAGTTTAAATCTGGTCCAACTGGATGCCATGTGTTTGAGCAACAGAACAGTCAAGAAACTTTCTTTTGGCTTCTATAGCCAGTTACAGTGGTTTTCCAATGTTTGCTTCAGAGTACTGGAATGATTCTTTCATGGTCAATTTGGGTGTATTTTGACTTTGATGCATGTTAGGGTTTTTTTAGTTGGATAAATTCGAGAAAGAGTCTCACATGGTCATGCCTTCAATTGATTAATAAAAGTGATGGTCAATGCCATACCCTGATGAACTTCTGAAATTTGTTTGCTTTTTTATTTTTTATTTTTATATTCCTATCTCATTGACTGAATTTATGATGCCATTGCAAATGCTTGTTTCCTCCAGTCTTTCTTTTTCAGAACAGCTGTATAAAAACTTCGTACGTCTCTCTCGCTTGCTCATACTTTTCTTTTTGTTCTTTTTTCTCCCATTTTGCATCTGAATGTCGGTAAGTAGGGCTGCTATTTTAGAAGGATGTTTTGTGTTGAGATCATATGATCCACTTCCCCTAGATGATCAGACTACTGGTTTCATCTAAGAATAGAAAACTAAAGTATAATTCCATGGAAGTAGTAAAGAGGGTTAATAAATGGGAATCAGATGATAATTCTTTCCGGGACCTTAGGGTATAAAATTGGAAAGGAGACAGAGATGCCACTAGATGTCAGATAAGGAAGTTTGTGATACTTTCTTAACTGCCGCGGTTTTATTTTGTTCTACGGGTACACTCAAAAGTGCGTTTGTCAACAGCTGCCATTTATTATTGGAAGGTGAAAAAGTTAATACTGCGAGCCTATGGATAAAATAGAGGTTGCTTTTCTTTGTGTTTGCGGAATAGTAACACTTTTTGTGCATCATAGAATCTCTTCTAAAAGAGTCAATGAAATTATGCTTCTATGGTCCATCTTAACATATGATGACTTGAAACAGGCTAGCAAATCGAGGCTGCAAACTAGTTGGATGTGGGTCTTCTGTACCAAGTCTTCAGATTTCAAATGACGACCTCGCGAAAGTGGTGGATACTAATGATGAATGGATATCCGTTAGAACTGGAATTCGTAATAGAAGAGTTCTTTCTGGTGAGTGGCCATTTGTGTTTCTGAAAACAAGTTATTGTGCTTTGTTAGACGTCAGTTGTAGCTGTACCAACTAGTAGATAATAAAGACTTCATTTCAGAGATACATTGTTAAAATTCTAGTCGAAGGAATTTTGGATGTTGTCATTATGATGTCATTAGTCTTGCAATATTGACTTGACTGCTAGAGACCAGTGATCTTAATTATGATTATCTTCCTTCCAATACTTAGTGCATAAATTTATTAAAATTGCTTCTCATCTTGGGCCTTCAAAATTTTCAGCTATAAACCTAAACTTACTACATAGAGCTTCTTCTTCTGTCTTTTCATCACTGTGATAATGCCTTCTGTGCTTTTCATTTTTATTTACTTATTTTTGCTTTCAGAAGTTGATAGAACCTGAAATGAGGAGTAGAGTTGATTCTCTGTTTCAATTCCGTTTTCTTCTTATTTCTCTTAAACCTACACCAATGATTAATATTATGAGATTTGTTTTTGCAACAACATTTTATGTATCAATCTATAGAGTGGACTTATGCCGATATATCTTTTCAGGAGAAGATAGTTTGAATGGTCTAGCTGTTGATGCAGCACGGAAAGCTCTTGAAATGGCCCAGGTTGACCCGAACGATGTGGATCTTGTCTTGTTGTGTACTTCAACTCCAGAGGATCTCTTTGGTAGTGCTCCACAGGTACATTCTACTGGGAATTGAAGTATAAAAACTAGCCTGAACTACTTCTCCCTCCGGAGATTCAGTCTGTATGTTGCCAGCGATGCATGTGTGAATAATTATATGCTAAAGGTCTTACTCATGTTAAATTTGGAATAGCTTCATCATTTTGTTATAGCTTGGATGTTATAATGCTCATATGCAATCTTGCAAGGTTGATTGATACGTATCGAAGGTAGATCTGCCAAGATTTGCGTCAAGTAATTTAGAAATGTAGAAATATTCTTTTCAAAATTCCAAGTATCTTACGAGTCCATTTTGATGCTTTAATGGTGCATTTGTTGGAAAGAGATCTTCTCTTACGTAAATCTGTTATACTTGCTTCGTATCAGTTATAAAACTGGTGGCTCGAAAATCGTTGTACGTCCGTGCCCTTTTAGAAAGAATAAAAGCAAGACCATTGTCCTCACCAGATAAGTTTTCATTTGTCAGATCCAAAAAGCACTTGGGTGTAAAAACAATCCACTGGCTTACGATATCACTGCTGCTTGTAGTGGGTTCATACTGGGCCTTGTTTCAGCTGCTTGTCATATCAGAGGTACACTGGATCCGATGCTAAGAATCGCATACAGTATTCTCACATAAATTGTTTGAATCAAGAGCTTATAAATTGCAGGTGGATGCTTTAATAACGTGCTTGTGATTGGAGCGGATGCCCTTTCTCGTTATACCGATTGGACTGATAGAGGGACTTGTATACTCTTTGGAGATGCGGCTGGTGCTGTACTGCTACAAGTAAGAATCATATTTTCTTGGAGATGTTTCTGAGTTCTTTCTTTTTCAGAAGTTAATTGTAGAAGAAGCCACATAAATCTAGTGGGGCCGCTTGTGTTTGTGCCGTCACTTTTGGTTTTTAGCTTCCATCAATGTTGTATCTTATTAGGACCAAACTTTGGAAGGCATAAGAACTCCAGCTTGATTGCGGTAGAGATAATGGAATTCTTTATTTGGATACCCTTAGAAAATGTGAAGAACGACATGCTTCAAGCATGTTTGGTTTTTGACTGAATTTAGTTCAAATTTATGCTGTTACGGCAGGGCTGTATCGTACTTCGATGTCTGAATCCCAGTCATGCTGAATGCTATGTGGGAAAATCATCATCTGTTAACCGGGAGTAGCTGTTTCCTTATCACACCCCGGCTACTTGTATCCCATTCATCCCAATATTTGATCTCAATGAGCAGAGTCCATATGCCCAATTCAAAGGGACCTTGTGCGACCAAAACTAATTACTCCTGCAAATCACTCAATAGCTTGTTGCATTATTTGATAAATGAGTTCCATTGCATTTGAGGAGCATATGGTTTAGGATAAAAAGAATAAAATAGTAGATAAATAAACAAATAGATAGCAATAATAATAATAATAATAATAATAATAATAATAATAATAATAATAAAATGAAGTGGAAACAGAAGTTCCATATGGCTGATCCTACCTACTGGGAATAAGGCTCGGGTATTGTTGATTCTGGTGGTGGTGGTGCTTAAAGAACTAGATTAAATAGGGGGACCTAGTTTTTACATTTGGTTTGTTACTCTGGTGTGGAAAGTCTGTACTTCAAGTCCTGCTTTATGAAACTATGAGATGGACTATAACCCTAAAAAAATTTGTGACCTAGTTTTTACATTTGGTTTGTTACCTCGGTGTGGAAACTCTGTACTTCAAGTCCTGCTTTATGAAACTATGAGATGGACTACAACCCTAGAAAAATTTGTGATCATACGAAAGAATTCTATCTGGGATTTATATATGATATGTGAAATGGGTGGAGCTCCAGCATCTATAGTAAGACCAAAATGTGGAAATACGTAAAATTCTAAACCTTTTTCTTCTTCTGAGGGGTTACATTTTGTTTCTTGATGTTGGTTATACCTTTGCATCAGAAAGATCCTGAACTTTCTTCAGGAGAAAACATGACATAACCTAGATGTTCTAATCGATCATAGGTGACTGAGAATTGTTGAGAACAAACAAAATGATCGAATTAGGATATGCATTTTTTACTCCTTTCTTTTATTTTAGACTTCTACGTCTTTCCCAGTTAAGTTTCTGGCCATGTAAGCTAGATCCCAAGAAATTCCGTCCCAGTACCAAATAGTTTTGTTACCAGACAATTTGAATGGACAGAGCGTAATGTCTCCTGTTTTCATAACTAACCTCTGCTGGCAATGTCTTCTGTGGGACAGGTCATGTGTCAAAGGGATACTGATACCTTCACTTTTTTCTAAATTGTGCATTTGTCCTGTCAAGTGTGTAGGCATGTTAATTAGGTCACATGAAGCTAACCAAATGCCAAGTTTTGTTCATTTTAAGACAAATTCGATCTCCTGACAAAATGACATTTAACAATTTATGGGTGAAATCTTAGAAAGCAGACAAGTGTCTAGTTCACCTTCAGTTTCTTGATTGCCTTTTCGCTTTCCTCTGTTTCCCCATTTGTTTCTGTTTCAGCTGGCGAATCTCTGTTGCTTTATCTATTCATGATAAACGAGGATCTAGAACTTTTAATCGAATAATAAGGATTTTGGAAATACAATAAATCCGCAATTAGTTTATGAATGATATCAAAGGAAAGGGGTAGTTTAGTCTCTTCCTATTCATCTCTTGAGAAGATCAATAGAGAGATATCGATAAAATAAACAAGATTTACATATGATTTTCGATGACTTGGAAGAGGCATATGATAAAGTGCCACGATAGATCCCTTGGAGAGTGTTTGAAAAGAAATGTGTTAGAGTAGTATATATAGAAAATTTTAAAGACATGTATGAGAACGCAATTACAATCACAAGGACTTCAGGAGGACTAAGATCAGAGTTCCCTATTATAGTGGGTTTACACCAAAGATCTACATAAACTCTATTCTTATGTGCTTTAGTTATACATGAGGTGACTCAACACATTCAAGACAGATCCATGGAGCGCATGTTATTTGTATATGACATTGTGCTGGTAGATGAGACTAGTGAATGAATCAATGCTAAGCTAGAATGTTGGCAGGAGACACTAGGGGAAAAGAGCTTCAAATTAAATCGTAAGAATACAGAATATATGAAATTTAATTTTAGCAACAAAAGAATGACATTGGAACCTTGTGTGAAACTGGAGGACTAATAGATTCACCTGAGTGAGAGTTTTAGGTATTTAGGATCTATATTAGAGAAAGATAACGTGATTGACAACGATATGAATCGCAAACAGGATGGTTAAAGTGGAAATGCGTCATGTCTTCTTTGTGATAGAAAAGTTTCAAAGATTAAAGAGAAATTATACAGGACGGCAGTAAGATTCATATATTATACGAGTCTGAATGTTGGGTAGTCAATTATGAGTATAGACAAATGATGCGAATGTCGAAATGAGAATGTTATGAGGACGTGTGGACATACACGAAAAGATAAAATAAGAAATGAATATATAAGGAGAAAGGTTAGGATGGCTCCAAGGATTCAAGGTTAAAATGGTATGGGCATGTTCAAAGGCATCATGTAGATGCACCTTGTGCGTGAAAATGAATAAGGTGCATGTTAAACATGGGAGAGGGAGACCAAAAAAAGACATGGAGAGAGAGACAATAAGGAAGTATATGACTTATATGACGATTGAGGATTATATGGTGAATGATGGAGCACAGCGGAGACAGTTGGTTCATGTTAGCGATGCCATGTAGAGAGTGTAAGGCTTAAGTGGGAGTTTTATGTACTTAGGTCGAAATTACGGTTTATATGTAATATATTTTTTTGCAAGAGGCGCATTCTAAAAGCGCATATTATGTATTAGGTACTAGGAGACACAAAAAGAGAATTGGATTTAGGCTACGACTAAAAATAAAAAATAAATAAATAATTAAATAATGCGCAAGAGATATGATTGATCCATCTAGTCTCACATAGTACGAAAAAGGCTTCTTGTTGTTTAGGGTGGAGGGGTTGGAGGTTGTTCATATTGAGAAATTCTAAGAGGTGGTTCACGAAGAATGATCTGCAGATATTGTTTTGTGTACCTAAGACAAAAAACTGCCTGTACATATTTATCCTAACTGGTTAAAGTAATGACTTGATCGTGAAAATTATTAATGCATGATACTGTAACTTGCTTTGAAGACTTCTTTTTCTGCTTAACTTCCTTCAGTCACATAAGCATTCGCACAAGACGTCTTTTTCTATCTAACTACCTTAAGTCATGTTTACATTTACTCGTGTATAGGCTTGCGATGGTGAAGAAGATGGCTTATTTAGCTTTGACTTGCATAGTGACGGTGAAGGCCAAAGGTGTGTAATCTATCTCTGAACTTTCTTATCCTTCCTTTACTGAAAGCAGAAACTAACTTTTGCAGGCATTTAAATGCAACTATCCAAACAAATGAAACAAATGGTGCTTTAGGTTCAAACGGTTCCGTGCATGGATTCCCTCCCAAAAGGTCCTCTTACTCCTGCATCCAGATGAATGGTAAAGAAGTTTTCAGATTCGCAGTTCGGGTTGTACCACAGACAATCGAATCTGCTTTAGGTAAAGCAGGCCTTACGGGCTCGAGCATTGACTGGTTGCTTCTTCATCAGGTATGTGAGGAAATAACGAAATTATTAGTGGAACCTCATCACCCTGAATTTAGTTATGTATCAAGTGGTTTACGAAGGAGATAAAGTTTTATTATCTTTCCTGTGTTCTCAACCCCCAACCTTTAACAGATATGTTGTTTTAACATTAATGGTCCTAATTCCCACTTCAAAAATAATAAAAATAAATTGGCTATGCTTGTGTAAAGTTTACAACAACAACAACACATACCCAGCATATCCTAACAACCGCAAAAGTTATCGCTAGGGTCTGAGGAGGGGAAGAGGCAGACAAACAATACCTCAATTCTAAAGGATAGAGAGTTCACTTCCAGCGAGACTTCCGGCTCTATATGTACCTGCATAGACAAATAATGAACGACAAATAATCTTGTGTGAAGTTTGATGGTTCTTTATTTGGCTGCGTGATAGTTAAAATTCTTATGACATATTTGATGTGGTAAGAATCTTGCATTCCTTCGACAATCAAATGTTCATGACTGCGTTGTCATCACATACATTTGTAAAGTGGATAGGGAGGGACATATTGGGCAGGGAATAAGTTGATCCAATCCTACTACTAAAACTAGTACTGATATCGCGATCTCAGTTTGTTGAAGAGATCACTCTCTACCTATCAGTTGAAGGATTATATACAGAGGTCTTGCCTGAGAAAGGTTTTACTGCAAGTTTGTGATCCTGAGCCCTCAGCAATGTGCGCTGAAATGTTTTACTTGCAGGCAAACAAGAGGATAATTGATGCTGTGGCGACACGTTTAGAGGTCCCGTTCGAGCGTGTTATATCGAACTTGGCAAATTATGGCAACACGAGCGCAGCTTCCATTCCGTTGGCATTAGATGAAGCGGTTCGTAGTGGCAAGGTACAGCCAGGGCATACTATTGCTGCTGCTGGTTTTGGAGCCGGCCTTACATGGGGATCCGCCATCCTTAGATGGGGTTGAAATGATCAATGCAGAAAAGCGAGTCGGTAACTCAGACATTGTGTTTCTTGTGCGCAGTCTACCATCCTTGTGCCAAATTTTGTGAATGGATGTATCTATTGGATTTGTGAGTGGGAGAATCTTGTTTTTGCTAGCTCACAATTATTTTGAGAGTTTTATTTATGGTAGCAGTGAATAAGTTCCCATTCTTTAATCAAGTTTTGTCTGCCTTGGAATTTATGTTGTAGACAGAAATCTGCTTTTTGAAGTACAAGAAACTTTTTTGCTGAATATGTGGTCTGGGTTGTGTTTGTCTATACATACATACTTGTATATAGATATATGTACCTCCTTGATCAATACATATGAATACTTTTATATATAGATATATGTGTGTTTTTGCGCACGCTTAACTTCCTCGAGGTGGGACATGAATCCGAAAGATGTACTGGTGTCGTGAGCATATTCTCCTTTGTAGCTAGGAATCTCTCTGACGTTACCTTCCGCAGACA
Source organism: Eustoma russellianum (assembly GCA_036186865.1). NCBI lineage: Eukaryota > Viridiplantae > Streptophyta > Magnoliopsida > Gentianales > Gentianaceae > Eustoma > Eustoma russellianum. Next base: position 27,719,318 of record AP025057.1, read on the forward strand.
GATAACTTGGTTTGCCGATGTGGAGAATAACAGTATAGTATGTGGATGTGGATTGTGAACAGTTTGGAACCATTTTCGACATATAAACTGAAATTGCCTCATTTGGGAAGAAGATGCAACATACTAAAGATTTTCTAACCCATCTGTTGGGTTGGGATCATGTTACCTACGTTGATTATGTAAAGACTGAGCATACATGGTTTGATTCTATTAAAAGCCTAGAATGTGGCACGGGAAACGGATTCAACATCATTTCCCATACATCACATATTAGACACTAGTTAAAAAAAGCTGAAAATATTCAAAACCATGATAAGAAAGGCATGTTTCCGTTGGAAATAATTCAAGTCAAACAAATTGACTTATGTACAGTAATAGCCGATCTACCGAGTTCAAGGTAGGCTGGACTGATCTGCAGAGTCAAGATAGTTCAAATAGTGCAATTGAGTTTGCGTCCTGAACAGTCAGCCGACCTGTCAACCTGATCTGAACAGCTGTTCAGATAGTGGTTCTGTGCGTTCAGCCTTCCAGCCGAGCTGAACTAGAGTCAGTCTGGTCAAACAGAACATACCAGTCCAATCAACGCAATTGTATTGGCGTTCTGAGCTGATCAGCGACCTGCCGGCCTCGGCTCCTCAGCACAACAAATGTGCTCTTAGCCGCTGCAGCCGAGCAGAGCTCAGCACGTCATAGCTACAGAACAACGGATCTCCTCAGCCAAACAACAGAGCTCAGCACAAAGCAGAGCTCAGCAAGACAATGCTGCAGAACAACAAATGTTCTCAGCACAACAGCAGAGCTCAGCACAGCAACACTGTACAACAACAGTGCTGCGATTTCCCACGATCAGATGGGCTCAGCACAAAGCAGCCTCAGCTCGGCAATAATCTCAACAGCTCAACTGACCAGAGATCCGAGGTGAGTCTAGGACTCTGTCCTTAAGACGTTATTGCTCTAGTATACTATGCCCAACCAGAGGAGCAACCATCTCCCAGGATACAACGGAGGTCAGTTCAGAAGAGCAGCGCTACAGCGTTGAACTTTACGAACCTGTTAGATGTCCTAAACTCCTCGATATACTGCAGAGTGTTGTATGAGAAAGAAAATGAATATGCAGCGAGGGGATTGCAGAGAAAGAGAGGAACTTTAGAATTGTTCTGAGTGTGTGTCCACAGAGGTCACCTTCGGCCACTATTTATAGGAAAATGCTAAGGTCAAACTGTTACAGTCAGTCCAATCTTAGCCGCATGATCATATACCAGCTCGGCCTGAACCATTGGATCAGATAACCGTGCCAAGTCTGCCCTCAGCCGTCAGGTCAACTAACTGTTCAATCTGAGACGTCATATCATAACAAATTCAGGTCAGCTCGGCCGGTTAAATCTGAACGACTTTTCAAACTTTAACCTTATCTTACCTTAACAACTTGGAGAGTTTGAACTGAAACAACCTCTACCTCGGCTGACAAGATCCGACACGGTGCTACCGGATCCGGCCTACAGTCTGCGGCCTACAGCTCGGCCTGTAGCCCAGTCCACAACCTGAGCCCATCAGCTCAACAGCTCTAACCTGAGCCCATCAACTCAGCACGCAACCCATGCACAGGCTGGGCTAAGCTGATTTTCCCTCTTTACTTTGAGCATTAATTTCTCAATCACCCGTTATCGGGATCGAGTGATTCCAACGCCTATAATTATCTACTCGTCGCATAGATAATTAAGAGGACTCATTAGTTTTCACTTATCACTAGTGAAACGAATCATAACATTAGCTCAAAGTATGTTGCTAACCACAGTTTGCAACTTGACCCAATTTTAATTTTTTCCCATTTTCTCCAACAATCCCCCACATGAATGGGAATTAATGCAGAGTGTTTATGCAGACTCTACCGAAAAGTCAGACAAGAAAATGTTGCATCAGACAAGATAGCTTTTGGCCTTGAACCTTTCTTAGTGAAATACTATTAGATCCACTCGGCTAATTAGTGAACTTTTTGTCTTGAACTAACCGACCTTTGGTGTGAACCTAGACAACAGTAATCACACAACATTTCCTTTAACACCTTTTTGGTTCTCATGATTGTGTTCATTTTGGTCATGAACCACCTAGTTTCAGAATGTGTATTCGAGAACTTTGGCCTAACAAAATCCTCACAGAAGCTGCCACACTTCACAATTACATAGGTGTTTCCTACCAAGAGCATTCTGCCATAACCCACTTGATATATCAAGATATAGGAGCCATTAAAAGTCTCAGCTTACCCTAATTCATTTGCAGACAACACTTTTATTTATCAGAATGGGTAAGTGCTTACTGAACTCCATAACTTAGTTGTCCCATTGAACCAAGATTTTGGGATCTCCAGTCAATAAGGTTGGGTTACCATTACAAAGATTCATGCATTATAGGTTTTAGTCCCATTCTGTTTGTCAAAATTGACATCCGATCTCTAGGCAAGCCTTTTGTAAGCGGATCCGCAAGATTCTCCTTTGATTTTACATAATCAATGGAAATCACGCCATTATAGATCAACTGCTTAATGGTATTGTGTCTCTGGCACATGTGTCGAGACTTACCATTATAGATGCTGCTTTGTGCTCATCTTATAGCTGACTGACTATCACAATGTATGCTAATAGGAGCGATTAGCTTAGGCCAGCAGGGCACATCTTCCAGGAAATTCCGAAGCCATTCAGCTTCTTCCCCGACCTTATCAAGTGCTATAAACTCCGCTTCCATAGTAGAACGAGCTATGCACGTTTGCTTCGTAGATTTTCACGACACAGCACCTCCACCAACAGTGAATAAATATCCACTCGTAGACTTAGAATCTTTACTGTCAAATATCCAGTTGGCATCAGAATAGCCTTCAATACTGCTGGATATCTCGAGCAATGTAATCCAAGATTTATTGTATACTTTAAGTATCTCATCACTCTATTCAGAGCATTCCAATGATCATTACTTGAATTACTGATAAACCTGCTCAATTTATTTACCAAACACGCTAAGTCTGGTCTTGTACAATTAGTTATGTATATCAGACTTTTGATTACGTGCGAGTACTCTAATTGAGATACTGGCTCGCTCGATTCCTCTTTAAGTGCATACTTAAGTCGAGTGGAGTCTTCGCTGGTTTCACATCAAGCATATTGAAACGTTTTAGAACAGATTCAATATAATGAGTTTGTGACGACACGAGTCCTTTGGCTATCCTAGAAATTTTAATTCCTAGTATAACATTAGCAACTCCTATATCCTTCATGTCAAAGTTCCTTGTCAACATCTTCTTTGTGTTTAAGATGATATCATGAGTACTTCCCATGATTAGCATGTCGTCTAATAGAGACATACTATCACACATGCATTCTGTGCGTTCTTGATATAGACACACTTGTCACACTAATTGATGTTGAAACCATTAGCCATCATAGCTTGATCGAATTTCAAGTGCCACTGTTTAGGCGCTTGCTTAAGTCCGTACAACGACTTTACAAGTCTACACACTTTAGACTCTTGTCCTGGAACCACAAACCTTCGGGTTGTTCTATATAGATTTCTTCATCTAACTTACCATTCAGAAAAGCAGTCTTCACATCCATCTGGTGGATTTCCAGATCATAGACTGCAGCAATAGTAACTAGCATCCTTATAGAAGTGATTCTAGTTACTGGTGAGCATGTGTCAAAAAAGTCAAAGCTTTCCTTTTGTCGATAGCCTTTAGCTACCAACTTTGCTTTGTACTTTTCGATAGACCCATCCTCTTTCATTTTCTTTTTGAAAATCCACTTGCACCCGAGTGGTTTACTTCCCCGTGGAAAATCGACCAACTCCCAAGTGTGATTCTGAAGAATCGAGTCTATCTTACTATTAATTGCCTCTATCCAGAATGGAGTTTCTGGAGTTGACATCGCATCGGAAAAGTTCCTTGGATCATTTTCTACCATATAGGTTAGAAAATTAGGACCAAATGAAGTTGGTATTCTGGTACGCTTGCTTTGACGAAACCCCTTATCTCCTTGAGAAGTCGCCTCACGCACTCGCTTACCAGTTCTTGTTTCTTCATTGTTCTTGTCTCTCCTCGGAAAGACATTTTCAAAGAACACTGCGTTCCTTGAGTCTATGACAACATTTTCATGTATATCAGAAATATCTGATTTGTGCACCAAGAAACGATATGCACTATTGTCCGTTGCATATCCAATGAATATGCAATCAACCATTTTAGACCCAATTTTCACTTGTCTTGGTTTATGTACAGCAACCTTAGCCAGATACCCCCACACTTTCAAGTATTTGTAACTAGGCTTATAACCTTTTCAAAACTCGTATAGGGTTTCATCCATCTCCTTGGATGGAATTCTATTCAAGATGACGTTAGTTGGGAGAACGGCTTCCCCCACAAATTTTGAGGTAAACCCGAACTTATCAACATAGCATTCATCATCTCTTTTAGAGTTTTGACAATACCATTCGATTGAGGTGTATATGGTGTAGTATTCTAAACAAAATTCATTAAGCGGTGCATCATATTCGCCACCTCTATCACTACGAATTGATTTAATTCGTTTGCTAAGTTGATTCTCAACTTCATTTTTATAGTCCTCGAAAGCATCAAGGGCATCGTCTTTGCTACTTAGCAAATAGACATAACAGTATCGTGTGCAATCGTCGATAAAAGTTACGAAATATTTTTTACCACCTCTTGTTTGCACAATCTTTAAATCACACACATCGGTATGAATTATATCCAAAGGTTCACCGTTACTTTCTATTGAAGGAATGACGCCTTTGCCATCTTCCTTCAACACATATTTGGCATTTCTCATTATCAAATTTTGATTTGGGCAACAAGTCAAGACTAACCATATGTTGTAATGACTTATAATTCACATGTCTCAAACGACAATGCTATAAACAAGAAGATTCAAGCATGTAAGCAGAAGAGGAAGCATTATTATTAGCCTCTGCGGGCAAATTTTTTTTTGGTACAATAGTGATGACATTCAATTTAAACATCCTATTCAACAAGTACCCCTTCTCTAAATACATGCCATTTTTCGAAAGAATAACTTTATTGGACTCTAATACTAGTCTAAAGCCATGCATGACTAGAAGAGATCCAGATACTAAATTCTTCTGAATGTCAGGGACGTGTAGCACATTCTGCAGAATCAGATGCTTCCCTGAGGTCTGCTTCAGAACAACTTTACCCTCGCCATCAATCTTCGAAGGTGACGAGTTTTCCATGTAAAGCTGTTCATTGTTCCCGGGCTGGTACTCTGTGGACATCTCTCTACTAGAGCAGACATGTCTTGTGGCGCCTGTATCGAGCCACCATTCACGCATGTTCCCTACAACATTGCACTCTGAGACTACCGCACAGAGGTTCAAATCATCCATAGCATCGACTATGTTGGCCTTTGCCTTGGTATGCTTCTTCTTGGGCTTTCTGCACTCATTGCTGATGTGCCCTTGAATGCCACAATCGTAGTATTTTTTGGTGAATTTCTTGGCTATCTGTTTGCGTTTCTTTTTCACCCCGAGTTGACCCTTCCTTTTCTTGGCCTCTGCAACATAGGTCTTGGCCTGACCAGCACTTGTCTGTGGCTTTCTTTCAGATCTGTGATTGTCTTCCTCTATGTGGAGTCGGATAATCAGATCTTCCAATGTCATCTCATTTCTCTTGTGTTTGAGATAGCTTCTGAATTCCATCCACGAAAGAGGTAGCTTCTCAATCACTCAACCACGACGAAAGATTCACTGAGCAACATGCCCTCCTCTTCCATCTCGGCTACCAGCTTCTGAAGTTCCTCAACTTGAGAAACAACAGTTTGATAATCAGGCATTTTGAAATCCAGGAATTTGCCGACAATAAATTTCTTAGTGCTGGCATGTTACATCTGAGAGAAAATAAAATAAAATAAAATTTATAATATATATTTGTGTCCGATAATTTAAAAGAAAAAGAAAAAAAAGAGTCAAATTACTTCTTTAATGCCATAACTCCCATTCCCCATTCCTCTCCCATAACCCCCAATGCAGTAATCCTCATTATTTCCTATTAATTTCTCCAGTTACCCATTTGTTAAATAACCATAATACATTCACCCCTCCTCACTTTCAATCGGCAGCATACTTTAAAAAAAAAGAAGAAGAGGGCTTGTGAGATAGAGAGGTGAGACGTGAGGGTGAGGGTATGGAGAAAAAAAAAGAGAAGAGGAAAAAAAAGAAGAAAAGGAGAAAAGGGAGGAAAAAAGAGAAGAAAAGAAAGAAGGTGGGATAATCCGATACCGAGCCTAGTAGCCGTAGGAATAATATACCCGAAATAGAGGTATATATTCATCTATACTTTCTATGTATTTTTCTTAATTGACCTTACTTTATTACACACTTTAAAGTATATATTGATATCATTGATTGTGATATATGTGTGGGTATGTATATGTTAATTATGCAAATATATAAACCGGGTGTATTTTATATATATATACATATGTATGTATGTATAAATATATTTATATGTATTTGTAGAATTCAAATTTTATCTTGGTCGCGTATTGTGTACATAATTGTTCCTGTTTTCAGTTGTATATATTTATAAAAATATTTACGGTGTGGTCACTTGGTATAAGGGATATATATGTGCTGATTCCAGTAAATTACTTGATATTTCGGCATTACTCTAGGCAATTGAATTATATATACATATTGGTACCTTATTTTCGGGGATTTTATATATATATATATATATATATATATATATTATATAATTAGATCCTATTTTTAACCTTATTTACATATATGTATAGTTTGAGTATAGACTTATATGCATATAGATAGGTCCTTAATGTTTTATTTTCGGAACTAATTATGTAAGTATATACAGTTGATTACCGATTTATATATATAGGTAATGGTATACAGTTGTGTTGCCTAATTATCTCTATATAAAATATTTTTCCAGTATAACAAGAATTATATTTAAACACATAAGCACTGTTTCGGTACTTCACATTCATATACATACATACATACATATATATATATATGTATGTATTATGTAACTTTTGCACTGTTATGTATATATATACTTCTTGTCTCGTTTTATATGAGTACATATCCAAGTTGTTGAAAAGTGTATTTATAATTCTTTAAACTGTTTTCAGGATTTAATATGTATATGTTTATAGAGCCAGAATTTTGCACCTATATATATATATATATTAACTTCGGGTATATGCATATATATATATTTACTTACTGTTTAGAATTTTATACACACACACATAGTCTTAGGAATTGTTGGAAATAATTCAAGTCAGACAAATTGATTTATGTATAGTAATAGCCAACCTGCCGAGCTCAAGGTAGGCTGGACTGATTTGCAGAGTCAAGACAGTTCATATAGTGCAATTGAGTTTGCGTCCTGAATAGTCAGCCGACCGCCGACCTGATTTGAACAGCACTTCAGAACAGTGGTTCTGTGCTTTCAGCCTTCCAGCTGAGCTGAATTAGAGTCAGTCTGATCAAACATAACATACCAGTCCGATCAGCACAATTGTATTGGCGTTCTGGGCTAATCACCGACCTGGCGACCTTGGCACCTCAGCACAACAAATGTGCTCTTAGCCGCTTCAGCCGAGCAGAGCTCAGCACGGCAGAGTTGTAGAATAACAGATCTCCTACACCAAACAGCAGAGCTCAGCAAGGCAACGCTGCAGAACAACGAATGTTCTCAACACAACAGCAGAGCTCAGCGCAACAACACTGTACAACAACAGTGCTGCGTTTCCCACGATCAGCTGGGGCTCAGCACAAAGCAGAGCTCAGTTCGGCAATAATCTCAACAGCTGAGCTGAGCAGAGATCCGAGGTGAGTCCAAGACTCTGTCCTTAAGATGTTATTGCTCCAGTATACTATGCCCAACCAGAGGAGCAACCGTCTCCTAGGATACAACGGAGGACTGTTCAGACAAGCGGCACTGAAGCGTTGAACTGTACGAACTTGTTAGATGTCCTGAACTTCTTGATATACTAATGCAGAGTGTTGTATGAGAAAGGGAATGAATATGCAGCGAGGAAGATTGCAGAGAAAGAGAGAAACTTTAGAATTGTTCTGAGTGTGTGTCCAAAGAGGTCACTTTCGGCCACTATTTATAGGGAAATTCTGAGGTCAATCTGTTACAGTCAGTCCAATCTTAGTCGCAGGATCATATACCAGCTCGACCTGAACCATTGGATCAGATAACGGTGCCAGGTCTGCCCTCAGCTGTCAGATCAACTAACTGTTCAATCTGAGACGTCAGATCATAACAAATTCAGGTCAGCTCGGCCGGTTAAACTTAAAAAAACTTTTCAAACTTTAACATAATCTTATCTTAACAACCAGGAGAATTTGAACTGAAACAACCTCCACCTCGGCTGACAAGATCCGATCCGGTGCTACAGGACCCGGCCTGCAGTCTGCAGCTCGGCCTGTAGCCCAGTCCACAACATGAGCCTATCAGCTCAACAGCTCCAACTTGAGCCCACAACTCATCACGCAACCCATGCACAGGCCAGGCTGAGCTAATTTTCTCTCCTTACTTTGAACATTAATTTCTCATTCACCCGTTATCGGAATCGAGTGATTCAAACACCTAGAATTATCTACTCGTCGCGTAGATAATTAGGAGCTCATTAGTTTCTACTTATCACTAGTGAAACTAATCATAATATTAACTTAAAGTACGTTGCTAACCACAATTTGTAACTTGGCCTAATTTTAATTTCTTCCCATTTTTTCCAACAGTTTCTAACTAAAGGCGGTTGCATCTCCAAAAATTGAGCTCTAAAATAAAAATTTAGCTTACGTCAGAAGGAAAAGATCATATCCAAGCTCCAACGTGGTGGGAGGATTGTTTGGAAGTGTGTTCCGGCCTTTCGTTGTAGATAGGACCGCTAAAAGAATGGTTTTGGGTGTAGATAGAGTTAAACTTATAGGGGATGTGGTAGCAAGGTTAAATCTGTAGGGATCCGGAACTTACATAGGCTATTGGTTTTTTTGGATGGATAAGGTGGTTTAGAAGGTATCTTGGATTCAAGAGGCTGGAACTTCCAAAAAAAAAAAAAAACGAATTGGATCATATCTTTTGTGAACAAAAAACTTTATCATATAATGTGTGTGTGTGTGACTGGGTGGGGGGGGGGGGGGAGTTAGGTGGACCAAAGCTGAGCTTTGGCCTTCGTAGTACATTCAATAGCTGGATTGCTAAACAGGCGGGCGGAGAGGATTTGAAAAAAAAATTCCTTCTGCTTAAGTGAATAAACACTTCTGGAGACAAATATCGAGAGAAATAAATAAGGTTCGAACGCATAGAACGTTCAATATTCATGAATCCTTTTCTGAATTCAATATGTGTCCCTAGGATGTATATGTTTATGGTTGTAAAGAGGGTAGGCAAAGACCTACTTCATTTGGTCTAGCAAAAAATTTGGTCTCCAATTCTGTTTGTGTGAACCGAAAAACTGTGTCATTTATCTGATTTGAATTCACTTTAAGAAAATAAACTCACAGAATAAGAATTTTTGTTTAAAAAGGAATCCCCAAGGATGCCTTGCAAAAATTGACTTATAGATATAAGGGATATTTTTGAAATTTAGGACATTAACATTTTCTTTCCCCAAAACATCTGTCGAAGGATAATCCACGTTCCAAATTCTGAACTTATTTTTGAACTAGCATTTGTTTTTCCAACTACTCAATTAGCTCCAACTGCAATGCATCTTCGGGAAATTGTCAAGATAGGGATGGTCTTTAAGCTTCTAGAAAAGTAGCATTAACAGTTATAAAACTTTTCCAAATAAACCAATCACCTTGCAGAAAAAATAAAAAAACAAAACCGACTTTTATCGGTTGGTAAAGCCAGATCTTCGTCTAGGACCACTGAATGAATGATTAGAACGTTGAGACTGAGTTGTTACCACAAAAGTCATACAAGATGCCGCAAAAGAGCTTTTGAATAAGCGGCGACTTTTAGGATTTGGGAAAAGAGGCGGTTTTCCCTGATTTCCCACCGGCCGATCAACACGGTTTCTTGCCAGAGTTGGCAGGACTAACATAGAGGAAGAATCCATAGAACGTAGTGTAGAGGAAATTGATCAAGTTCATCGAACACCACCCGATGGAGATAGAGTGCCGGAACGGAGCGCTTGGGTTGACATCTTGAAGCAAGGCCAATCTCTTAAATCACTTCTTAGAATATATACAGGAGAGGGGGAAAAGACGATCCCGCTGAGGATGATTTCCTACCATCCAGTGGCGACAGTGGAAACGAGGTATATATTGAGGGGCTGGGTAAAGTAATCTTGGATGTTCTTACATATGAGTGACAGCGGCTTTGGCTTCCCTAAAGATGAGCTTTGATAATCGAACCCCTTGGCAGGAGCATATCATATTGTATCCTCTCACAACGGCTTCCTGAATTGTGGACCTTAAGCCACCGACTGGAAATCATAAATTTGGAAGGTGAGTTTTACGTTGTGCGCTTCTGTTCTCAAGGGAGACTATTTGCACGTCTTTAAAAATGGACCTTGGACTACTCAAGGACATTATCTAACGGTGACAAAGCTCCGCCAAGGTTTTCATCCTTCGGCTACGAAACTCACATCCACGTGCGTTTGGCTAAGAATTCCACGTCTTCTCCTTGAATTCTTTAACGAGAAAATTTTGATGCATGTGGGAGACAAGCTAGGAAGAGCGGTTAAGATTGACACCAATACAATGCAAGTTAGTCGTGGAAAATATGCCTGTATAAGTGTCGAAGTCGACCTTTGTAAACTTTTAACATCAACTGTGATTCTCAATGGTCACCAATTAGCAATAGAGTATGAAAGTCTTCACATGATTTGCTTCACATGTAGGAGATATGGGCATCGTAGCGGAGACTATACATGTGACAATATGGTGATGCGCAACACATCTCTAAACTCGTTGAGACCCAGTACTGCTGTACCACTTGACCTTTTTGGTGCGTGGATGATTGTGCAAAATAATAATAGAAGACAAAATGTCCAAAATCGGATATCAGATACCCAACTGATAAGGGATGAAGAGGAAGTATATGAGTCGACGACTATGAACAAGCTGGTGACTGAGGAAATGGCACAAGTGGCTATGGGCTCACATTTTGCACCTATACTGGATCATGATAATGAAGAAACCACCACTCCGTCTGTGGAACAAGCAATTGGAGGTGTTCAAAGCATCCGCGACCAGGGACCATATGTGACTTTTCAAGCGGCAACAAAGGAGCAACTGATGAAATTGCGGGACAGGGACCATATGTGACTTTTCAAGCGGCAACAAAGGAGCAACTGATGAAATTGCGGGAGCGCTGCGTAAAAAGTGTCTCGCTTAAAGAGCCACCAAAGGTCAAGGTACAAACACCCAAACTCCACCCAATAACCTTCAAAAGAAATAGACTCCAAGGCAGTCCACTGGATAACAACAAGTGTAGCGACCTCTCACGAGCCTTAATACTCGAAACAACTCACCCCCCGTATTTTTCTAAGGAAAATACAAGGCGTCAAAGACGAAACAAATACACGTATGCGGAAGCCAAAAATAAAAATTCTCAATAGACAATCATCGTCATTAATATCAATGTCTAGGCAAATCTAAATCGATACAATGATCGAACGTAGATAAATACTAAATCTCCAAAACACATAAACCTCGAGTAGCAAAAATAACTCTCAACTAAGTCCCTGAAAGTCTCATCGAAACATCATCGAACCTCAACATATTTGTTCAATCTCATCCTCTACGAATGCTAATCATATACCTGTTTGTCTGCAAAACAACATCAACTTATAGCATAAGCGACATACATCACCAGTAAGTAGCCTACTGTACTTACTATGTGATCATACACGGAGAAGTAAGTGTAACAAAAATAAATAACAATATAGAAAATAGCATGCTTCTCATTCGTAAATAAAATTACCATTTTGGCCCTATAACAATCAAGCAACAAAGTTAACGAATAGACTAATAACCAAGTCAAATCAATCGATAGCCAATCAAATGTTAGTCCAAGTCAAAGTCAGTGATACAATTTTTAAATCGATGCGATGCAAAGTTCGACACCAAAAATCAAAAGTTTTCTAAATTCCAAAACCAAATCCAATGTTCATTACAAAATGATTCGATCAAATGTCCAAATTCAAATACAATATCTGGTTCCAAATACCAAATGTCCAAATGTCCAAAAATCCAAATATCCAAATCCAGCTTAACCGGTCCAAAATCCAAATTTCGAATCGATTTTCCATGCAAAGGCCATGTCACTTTCTTTACAAGTGACTTATATCGCAAGACTTATGAATTGATCTCCGATGGTCAATGTGTCACATGCGGTCTATAGTCAAATGTGCCTGGGCGGCCTAATTGGCAGTCAAATGTGTCCGAACGCTCTATATACAAAAACAGCCAATATGCAAGAACAATCCATTTATTCGTAACCAATCTAGCTAAACAATATAATTCCCATGTAAGGGTGATTTTCCAAAATATGCAATGCACGATTTCTAAAATGATTTCAAAGGTTCGGTGTTTCACAAAAATTTCCAAATTCAAATAATCCAAACAATATCAAACATCGAATAATCCAAACCAAATAAGCCAAATATTCAAATATCTGATGTCAAGTACCAAATCCAATATCGATATACCAAATAACTACCACTCACGCGTATCTATATACAAATGTATGTACACGCTCATAAATGTGCATATACACGTATATACATACACGGTTCTCCCTCGGTCCACTTTTTCCCTAACCCAATACCCAACTCATCTCACCCCTCACTCCGACACCCTTGTCCCACACCGACTGTAGCACCCTGGCCCGATATTGGACATCGGTACCAGTGCACCCACTATAGTCTGCTACGAAAACTACTAAGCATCAAAGCAGATCAAGCACCCGTCATCCATGATGTAAGATAAATCAGCAGAAACGTCATATAATTTAAAACTTCCATAACCATAATATAACCAAATACAATACAGCGGAAAAGAAACGTAGCTAAGGAAATATCTAAAGTATTTATCAATACAACACGTTAAACATTAAGTCTTTCATCTTAAAAAAATTGGTGTAAGCCTGTCAACTCTAATGACCATCATCTCAATGAGCCCACTCGTCGTTATCTTCTACAAAACTCATCTCGTAATCCGGCTCACCTGAAAAGCAGACAGAGTATCTATTCTTAGCGAAAACATCGCCAGCAAGTAACCCGTCTATACACCTTATGGGACCACACACGACGAGTCACCAGTATATAAATCATTGCCCAAAATAAGGTGCTCGGGTTAGCAAATAACATCTGCATAACAATTCATCAATACCAAATAAATCACATAAATTATACGCGAATACGAAACACACATGTATCTAGCAAAACATACTACATAAACAGATCGTTATATTCTTCACGTAGCAGAACTCTGTACCTATGGGTGATCAATCTACAACAAACAGAACTTTATACCCCATGCTGAAAGGTCTACGGCCCCATAACATAACTTTATACCCCGTGCTGATAGGTCCACGACCCCATAACATAACTTTATACCCTGATGTTGATTCACAGGTCACGCTTTTACACCCTGCTACCGCAGGCGTGACATTTATATCCTGCGATCAACCAGCAGTCATAGCTTGTCTTTTTGAAAACTTTAAGATTCTTTTGCAAACACATTTTCTTTCGCAAAACAAATCTCATGTCGAAATGCAAAGTGTTCATGTCGTGATGCAAAATGCTCATGTTACGTCATATCAAACATGTAAACATACACACACACTTTAAATATCAAGTACAAGATCCTGAACCTCAAACACACCACGCTCGTACCTTTTTAGGATCCTTTCGTATTACAAGTTCACTTCAGGTCCATTCGTTACCTTACTCATTCACACTTAGCATTTACAACACAAGTACACCTTAAATACCCTTGAAGTTTATGAGCAAAGGAAGAGAATAAAGGTATCTTACACACATGGAGCGCTTAATGTGTCAAAGTGGACTTCCAGTACACTTTAAATGCCTTCAAAAGGTGCCTAAAGTGACATGGAGTGCCTATACAAGGCGTTCGAAGTGTTCTGAAATGTGTTGTGACACGTCGAATACTTACATAAGGCGCCTTATGTGACATGAAGCGCCTTATGTGGTGTTCGAAGTGTTCTGGAATATGTTGTGACACATCGAACGCCTACATGAGGCGCCTTATATGACATGAAGCGCCTTATGACGTGTTCGAAATATTCTGACGGTTCCAGAAACTGAAATTTCTGCAGCAACTTCCTTCTTCATCTTCTGCCTTCACCCTTTCCATCTTCACACCTCAAATTCAACCTTACTATCTGATTCCATCATGCACAACACACAAAAACATAGTTTGATCTTTACATCTATCAGTTTACATCAACCTTAAGCCTTCTAATATTCATATATCCGGATGTATCATCAAACCCCTAACCCACACTAAATTTGCAGCAACACATCATCTAACCCTTCAAACCTTTCTCCATTCATCTTAAATCATCTAAGTCAATACTTGGAAAACACAATAAATTACCATAACACAATATTTGCACCAAAGATAACAGTTTAAGGGCATGTTTATCAACAACTAAGCACAACATAGATATTCTCAAAATTTGGCCCAAAGAACATGACTTTAATCAACCAACAACAACGAATACGTATGGTACAGCATTCAACATAACCAAATCAAGACTACCAACGTGTGATCCAAATTTTCTCTTTATAAAAACATAGGGCCTGTTGGAACCAAAATTTGCATAAAGCGTATATAAAGATTACTTGCCTCTGTGTCTAGTTAGTCTTACGAGTGTATTGCTGGATTTCAGGAAAGATCGGACCTAGGTTAGCCTTCTTCTTCTTCTTCCTTTCTTCTTCTTCTTCTCTCTCTTTCTCTCTTTTCCTTCCCTTCTTTCTTGTAAGCGTTCCTTCCTTTCTTTTGTGTGATGGCCCCCCATCTCTTTTGGGGAGTTATACACAATTGGGTAACTCCCCCATCATTTAGTTGGGGGCAATTTTTGTATTTGGCCTAATTTTCTTAATTTTTACTTTTGACTATTTCTCCTGTATTTTATTTAACTAAGCCTCATATACCTATACATTTAATAAAATTATATTTAAAATTGACATGTAATTATTAAAAGTCGTACTTAAAAGTTACAGGGTATGACATTCCACCCACCTTACAAAAAGTTTCGTCCTCGCAACTTGCGTTACCTTAGTTGAAAAGTTGAGGATACTTCTCATGCATTTGTTCCTCAAGTTCCCAAGTGGCTTCCCGTTCCGTGTAGTTGGTCCACTAGACCTTTGCACAAGGTATCACACGCTTCCTCAATACTTGTTCCTTCCGGTCCATGATTCGCACTGGTACCTCCTTGTAAGTAACATCACCATTGAGTTCCAAAGGTTGTGCTTCGAGGACATGGCTTGGATCAGTCACGTATTTACTTAACTGTGATACATGACAGACGTTATGCACTTGTGCCAATACCGGAGGTAATGCCAACCTATATATCAAACCTCCCACCTTCTCAAGTATCTCGTAAGGACCAATAAAACATGGACTTAGCTTGCCTTTCATTCCAAACCTCATAATGCCCTTCGTAGGTGATACTCTCAAATAAACCTTTTCACCTACATTAAATTCCAAAGACTGTCTCTTAGAATCCGCCTAACTTTTGTTACGCTCCTGAGCCGTTTTGAGTCTTTCCCGTATGATTTTCACCTTTTCTAGTGTCTTCTCAAGTGACTCAGGTTCGGTGATGGTCCTCACACCGACTTCGTCCAAGTAAACGGGTGACCTACACTTTCGTCCATACAACGCTTCGAAAGGAGCCATATCAATTGCACTGTGGTGACTATTATTATAAGATAATTCCATTAACTTCACCATTCCATCCCAAATCCCTTTGAAATCTAAAACACAAGCCCTTAGCATATCTTCTAGAGTCTGAATAGTTCACTTAGACTGTCCATCGGTTTGGGGGTGATAAGCTATACTCAACCTTAAGTCTGTGCCTATGTTTTTCTGAAATGCTGTCCAGAACTTGGAAGTAAACCATGGATCTCAGTCATACACTTTACTCACCGGAACACCATGCAAGCTAACAATATTATCCATATATAGATTTACCAACTTGTCAAGAGACGATTCACTTGAGATGGGTAGAAAGTGTGGAGACTTGGTTAATCGATCCACAATGATCCAAATCATGTCATATCTGCTTCTCGTCTTTGGTAAACCCACTATAAAATCCATCGTGACATGTTCCCATTTCTATTCTGGAATCTCCAATGGCATCAATAATCCGTCAGGCCGTTGGTGTTCTGCCTTGATTTGCTGGCACACCAAGCATCTCTCGATGAAATCCGCAATATGCATTTTCATTCCGGACCACCAATAGTGTTGTTTGAGATCTCTGTACATCTTGATGCTACAAGGATGTATCGATGACCTTGAGTTGTGGGCCTCCTGCAGAATTTCTTTCCTTAGGTCGTCTATATCAGGGACACATAGTCTTCCTCTAAACCATTGGCTCCCGTCCTCATTGACTTGAAATCCCTCGACCTGCTCATGCTTCACCTTTTCCAAAATCTCACTTAAGGTCTTATCGTTCTTCTAAGCCTCTTTTACCCAATCAATTAGGCTCGGTGTGATGGTCAATGCTGTCAAAACATTCACTGTGGAGTCAATCAAATCTAAACCAAATTATTCCATTTCTCTTTCCAAGGGTGATTGTCGCGCATGGCTAGACTTCCTACTTAATGCATCAGCCACTTTATTTGCCTTTCCTGGGTGGTAATGGATGGTCAAATCGTAGTCCTTTAATAGTTCCAGCCATCTTCGCTACCTCATGTTTAGCTCCTTCTGAGAGAACAAGTACTAAAGACTCTTATGGTCGGTGAATACCGCACACTTTTCCCCGTATAAATAATGCCACCAAATTCTCAAGGCAAACACAACTGCTGCGATTTGAAGGTCGTGCATCGGATAATTCTACTCGTAAGGCTTTAGTTGTCTCGAGGCATATGCGATAACTCGTTCGTGTTGCATCAAAACACAACCTAAAAGTAAGGTATTAGACTAAACTTAATTGGTAAAATCATAACCTTATGCTACAATTTATGTACCTAAACCATTCTTCGATGCATCGCTATAAATCATAAACCCGTCAGTTCTGGAGGGTTGAGCCAAGAGCTGTGGTTAATCACCTCTTAAGCTCTATGAAGCTTTTCTCGTATTCCGCCGTCCACTCAAACTTGGACTTCTTTTGAGTAGGGCGACTGAGAGACACTGCTATTGTTGAGAATCACTTGACGACTTCCTGTAATAACCTGCTAGACCCAAGAAACTTCGCACTTCGGTGACATTAGTGGGTCTAGGCCACTCCGTGATAGCTTCCACCTTCTTCGGATCTACAGCAATCCCCTCCTCTGATATCACGTGACCCAGAAAAGCCACACTTCTTAGCTAGAACTCACACTTGCTAAACTTAGCGCACAGTTGTTTCTGCCTCAAAATGCCTAGAACGATTCTCAGATGCTCCGCATGAGTTTGCTCGTCAGGAGAATACACCAGGATATAGTCTATGAATACCACCACAAACATATCCAACTGTTCTCGAAAGACGATGTTCATAAGGTCCATAAAGACTGCAGGGGCATTTGTCAACCCAAATGGCATCACAAAAAACTCATAGTGGCCATATATCGTGCGGAAGACTGTCTTCGCGATGTCTTCAGCCTTCACTCTTAGCTGATGGTATCCTGATCTGAGATAATTTTAGAGAAAATCTTGGCGTCCTTGAGTTGGTCAAACAAATCCTCAATTTGCGGAAGGGGGTACTTATTCTTGATGGTAATTTTATTCAATTCTCGATAGTCGATATAAAGCCTCATACTACCATCCTTCTTCTTTACAAATAAAATAGGTGCTCCCCAAGGTGACACGCTGGGACGGATAAATTTCTTGTCTAATAACTCTTGAAGTTGTTCTTTTAGCTCCTTCAATTCTGCCGAAGCCATTCTGTGAAGGGCTTTAGGAATGGGTTCGGCTCCCGGAATCATATTTATCTCAAACTTGACTTCCCTCAGAGGTGGCACTCCTGGAAATTCTTCCGGGAACACATCCAGAAACTCGTTGACTACTGGGATTTGCTCCATAGATGGTACTTCCTGAGTAACATCTATCGCATACACTAGGAATCCCTCGCCACCTTAAGGCTCTGAAAGCTTGAGCAACTGACATATACACCTTCCTGGGGACTTTCTTTCGTTCCACATCTCCTTGAAACATCACCTCTTCCATCTTAACATTCTTGACTGTCACTTGCTTCAATCGACAGTCAATGTTGGCGTGATACTTGGCCAACCAGTCCATTCCTAGTATAACATCGAAGTCATACATCTGGATAGGGATCAGTGTGGCGGAGAACATTTGTCCTTCAAACTCTAACTCACAATTCCGGTACTGCAGGTGCGAGACCATAATTTGATCTCTGGGCGCTTGGACAGGGTGCGGAGTTTCTAACCACTCAGGTACAATACCAATGTGCTTAGTGAATCTCTTTTCCACAAAGGCGTGGCTTGTACCGCTATCGAAAAGCACGTTGGCAGGTATCTTACTTACTAAAACCGCACCTAAGATCATATCAATTTTTACATAGGAAGTTAAACTCGTAGAGACTTAATCCAAACAGAATTCAAACTTAATTTAAATTGTACCTACTACCACATCAATGGCTTCCTGTACGTCAGTGTCCGTCATGAGATGCACGCGAGCATTCGCTCTCGGCTTAGCCCTCAGCTGCTGAGCCGCTTCTCCTGGGGCATTTTTCTTCATCTCAGGACAATCTCTAATCATATGTCCCACCTGTCCACATCGGTAACATGCTCCAACCAACTTCCTTCACTCTCCAACATGGCTCTTGTTGCAGTGTGGGCAAATTCCCATGGCCTGCTGGACTACTGGGTTCTGCACTGGAGGTCTCTGAAAATTCTCGACTGGGCCCCTCTTCAGAATCTTGACCCAATGTCCAGGTCAGCCACCAATTTTAATCTCCTCTCTTGGCCTCTTGCCTCTATCAGACGATCAGGCACTAGCTTCTCTTGCCGCTACTCTGCAGAAGTCACTTTTGACGCAAAAACATGCGTCCAACATGTCCTCGTAAGTTTTCATCCCCGCATTCACTATTGCCAACTGTATTCTTGAGTCCAAGCCCCTCTCGAAGTTCATCATCTTAAGGCGATTATCAGACATAATCGCAGGGACAAGCTTACCCAAAGCATGGAAACAGTCTGCATATCTAACACTGTCATTCGACCTTGCTCCTGTAGAAATAAGAGGGTTTGAGTGATTTCAAAATAAGCAATTTGAATGTTTATATATATGTATAAACGTATACATATATTAATGTGTACATGTATGCATGATAACTTGCCATTACTTGCCTTATTTAGCTTATATATTATGTTGCCGTACTAACGAGCCATGAAGCATTAAAGCTTACATTATATGGCAAACATTTGTTGTGTTTATACTATTTTCAGGTGCCACCATTAATGAATTAAACTAGTTCATTAAGTAAAGTACTTAGTTTGATAAACTATGTAGTTCATTAAAGGAAGCTACATTTGAAAAAGGCACAAAGGCAACAAGGCTAAGGAAGGAAAGTTTTCTCCTCTTCCCCATCTTTATTATACACGCCCCATACACATATATTATACATATTTTCAGATTTCTTTTGAAAAAGACACATACACATGTATTCCAACGTACTACCGACACGTTATATATTCTACGTACGTACGTTAACGTCACACCACTATACTTAACTCATATTTATGAGTATATTCAGGTCTTATATCATATGATATAAGATATGGTGATGACAAATTAAATACGACACGATAAAAGGTTCTAAACCGAAATTTGTCGTATCGGGCGAATACCGAAACTTTGCCAACGTGTCACGTACTTGTCATAAATAAATGGCCAGCCCATATACATCAAAAATTGATGTAAATTTCGTTCCATGCATGATTTTTCAGCCAAAAATACTTTCCATGTTGGCACACACAAATCACCCCACATTAAGGCCAAAATGTGAAGATTCCAAGTTTAATTTTTGTCACATGTTTATGGTACCACTTTAGACCAGCCAAGTGCTGAGATTTAAAGTATATATTATATATATTATGTATAACATAATATATATAACATGTGCAAAAGTTGGAATTTAAATTAGAGAAAAATCAGGTAATCGATAAATATCGAAAATTCGGTTTTCTACGCACATAACATGGAACGTTTTTATTGTACATCATGTGACACGTATCTAGATACTTTTTACATATGATATACATCTTAAAGTGTTCTAGAAAATTAAATTAAGGGCTGATTGGAATATTACATGTGTGTATTATTAAATGTGCACTATTTTACAAAGTTAACAAAAATAAATTTCAGCACATGTATACACATCATATTAATGTCACATACAGATGATTTGGAGCACATGTGGAGCTTTGTTGGCATATTGATTGGTCAAGGATCAATCATACATTGTTGGTGAATTGAAGAGAAAAGCTACAAATGGTAAGAATTCAACATATATCTCTCTTATGTCACATGCTGAAAATTTCAGCATACTAATCTTAAGCTGGCCGAATTTTGCTTATTAAATGTGACATATTTTGTCATCTTTTATTATGTGATTAATTGGAATAAGATATGGTAAGGTTTTGAATATAATTTAAATAAATAAATGGTGATATCTCTACGTATCACACATGCTGAAAATTTTTCAGTCATGTGTACATGGTGTGGCCGAATTCTTAAGCCTTTTTGTGTCCAAGTTCATTTCTTAATTGGTAGCAATACTTGCCATATATTGTTGATTCATTTTTATGATGAAAAATCAAAGAATAATTGGTATTATTTTGAAAGAAATGGAAGGTTGAACATGCTGAAAATTCAGCATGGCAAGACACCTTAATGGCCGAAATTTGCATAGGTTATGGAAGAATTTTATTGTCTTGCAATTTATGGTGTATTTCTTAAATTATGGAATGATTTTTTAATTGATTTTTGGCACATGTTAAAGTGTATATCTCAGATTTTTCCATGTCATCATGATGACAATGTTGAACCAATAAGGAGGTGCCAAGTAAGCAAAGGCTAAATGATCATCCAATGAGAAGTTGCCAAGTAAGCAGGGCCTTGTCACTGATGTCTTACACTCTCTCAAGGACTTAAAAGAAAATTTTCAAGAGGGGGAGAAGCCCTAAGTGGACGGCTGCAAGGTTAAAAGAGAAGAGAGGAGATCAAAAAAAAACAACAAGCATTGCAACTCAAAGAGATCAAATAGCCAAGCTCTTCTTCTCCTACATCTTCTTTCTTTCTCTTTTCTGGTAAAAGCCTATTGTATTCATATTCTTTCAATCTTGAATAGGCTTGAGATAAACCACCATTCATACATCTTTGTAAAAGATTGATCAAGGTGTGATCAATCTTCATTCTAGCAAGGTGGTGGTGTTCGTGCGAATTGTACTTACAATACAAGGTTTGTAAAGGGTTGGAGTTAGGTGTAACTCTATCAACCCTGCGGTAAGGTGTACTGCGTGTGTGTGATTAGTGTGAACCAAGGAAGGTGTTCCTTGAAGACTGGAGTAGGTTGTTTATAACTGAACCAGTATAAAATTCTTGGTGCCATTTACTTTCTGCATTTACTTTTCAGTTACTGCACTGTTTATACTTCTTGTTTGTATCCGTAAAAATAGTAAACGATTTTCAAAAATTATGAAAATTTCCCGAAACATACTTGCACGTTCTAGGGTTAATTTGGCACAAGTTTCAACCCTTTTGGATAAGTATAAGTCAATCAAACATCAAAAGTTCTGAGACTAGTGCAGTCTGATTTTCAGACTTACAAAGGTTGAGACTTTGATTATATTTGACCTACTTCCCAAAAGCATTTTCCAAAACTGTTTCAACCCATTTAAATATAGTATATAAGGAGTTAGTGGTCAAAGTTTTAGAGCATTTGGACGTTCACACAAATAGAAATTAATTTTTCAAAACCATCTACCGTTTCTGGCAGATTTGCACAATCTGAGTATCAAGGTTTTTGAAGGGGTTAAAGGTTGAATTTTTATTTGAAATTTTTAGGGGACCCTCATAACATCTGAGGCTAAGTTCTCTCAAAATTTCATAATTTTTGGAGACCTCTAACCTTATTTGAAAAACATTTTAAAGCAGGTCCTGAAAACAGAATCT
>AP025057.1:27741698-27759846 GCA_036186865.1 Eustoma russellianum
GTGCCTTGCAGATCCTACAAGTGGTATCAGAGCACAGGAACACTCGCTTCAAGGAATCCAACGATTCAGTGAGATGGCATCCACAAATCTCAAAACCGAGCAAGAAGGTATGTCGAGCCAAAGGCCTCCACTTTTTGACGGTGAGTCATTTATTCAGTAGAAACTTAGGATGAAGCTTTTTCTTATGGCTATAGATATAGATCTTTGGTCAATCATTGAAGATGGTCCTTATGTCCCATCTAATGTATCCACCATAGACGGAGTCACTTTAGAGGTTATTAAAACTAGACAAGAATATACGAGTGATGATAAAAAGAAACTTAGTATGAATGCTAGGGCTATGCAATTGCTTTTAAACGGATTAAGTAAGAGTGAGTCTAGTTATGTGTCAAACTGTTCGAGTGCACAAGAAATGTGGAGGATTCTAGAAATGAAACACGAAGGCACGAGTCAAGTAAAAGAGTCAAAAATTAACATGCTCATGTCTACACTTGAGTCTTTTAAATTATTGCCCAATGAGTCTATTGTAGATATGGATCTTCGTTTGACTAACATCTACAACTCTCTTGAGTCTCTTGGTAAGGCTTTTACTACGCAGGAAAAGGTACAGAAAGTCCTACGAAGCCTTCCTTCTGAATGGGACCCTAAAAGTGACCGCAATAGAAGAGAGCAAGGAAACTAAATCAATAAAGATGGAAGAACTAATCGGATCACTTAAAGTTTATGAAAATAAACTCATCATACGGAAATCGGAATCATCTAAACAAGGTAAAGCTATTGCTTTTAAATCAAATGAATACGTCTCCCCTCCCTCCGATCACGTAGATGATAGTGATTCCGAATCGGATAATGATGACCTAATTCTATTGGCTAAAGGATTGAGAAAATTTATGAGAAGGTCATTTAGAAACAAAAACAAGGGTACTACAACTAAGAGAAATAAAAACAAGTCAAATGATAAAGACGTTAAATGTTATGAATGTGGCAAACTCGGACACTTATCATATGACTGCCCCAATAAAGAAAAGCAAAATACTAAATACCCTGACAAGGAGCGGACCAAAAATAGACTCGTCTCAGAACCCAAACAAAGGAAGCGTGCTCTAAAGGCCGCCACCTGGAGTGATTCATCAGATTCTGAAACTGAGACCGAAGAGGAGACCGCACAAGTATGCTTTGCCTCCAAAGCATCTAATGAGGTATCATCTGATTCTGACTCTGACTCTGAACCTTCCTATGATGATCTTTTTAGTCAGTATCTAGAATTGCATAAATTCACTAAGACTCTCGCTAAAGAAAAGAAACGATTAATTGAAGACAAGAAACTGTTAGAATCTTCTAACGAGAATCTTGTCGCTCAATTAAGCGATTCAAAGAAAGAGTCATCACGTGTCATTACTACATTAAAAGCAGAGATTTCATCATTAACCATGCAAAATAATGAAATGAAATCCGAGATTTCAAATTTGAAATCAAGGAATACCGATTTAGAGAAAATGATGAAACAGTTTGACACAGGGTCCAACATGCTGCATCGTATCATATTATCACAAAAGCATGACAGCGACAAAACTGGACTGGGATACGTTGATACTAACGAAGTATCAATCAAACCAACCAAGTTTGTTGTGTCTAAGAAAGTAGACACCCCTAAGCCGCAAGTGGCGTCTAAGATGACGCAAAAAGCGCTCCCTTCCTCACGCCCCACTTCTTCATATCATGTGAAATATAACGTTGTACCATATAGATATGAAAAGGGAAGAACAATGCATACACGAAATACATATCATCCACGCACTACGCACACACACACAAGGACATATCAAAAGCGTCCTTCATTCAATAAGTATAGAGGAGTCCTTGGGCAAAGGCCCAAAGTGCATGCACCACATGTCTATTATATTGCACCTTCATCTACATTCTTGCCATTTGATAGACCGAGAAGGATCACCCAAGTATGGGTACCGAAAGGTACCTTTACCAAAAGGTGATTAACTAACTCGAAAGGACCCAAAATTAAAAGGGTACCTAAATCACCTTTTCACATTGCAGGGAGACCACACTTCGAAAGACACATCAATAAAGTGGTTCCTTGACAGTGGTTGCTCGAGGCACATGACGGGTGACCCGAGCTTGTTCTCCAAATTAAAGAAGGTCACAAAAGGCGGATCCGTGACCTTTGGAGACAACAATGAAGGCAAGATCATTGGAAAAGGTACGATTGGTAATCCGAACACACTCCAAATCTCCAACGTATTTTTGGTAAGCAACTTATCCTACAATCTTCTTAGCATTTCTCAATTTGCTTGACAATGGTTTTAATGTGTGTTTTACTCACCCTTATTGCAACATAATAAATAAAAATGGAGAAACCATTTTAAAAGGAAAACGAGAAGGTAATATTTTTACGCTATCTAGGGATGATGTAGTAGACGCTAAAGTTAAGTGTTTTATGTCAAATGAACCCAATGTGAATTTATGGCATAGACGTTTAGGACACATTGGCATTTCCACACTAGAAAAACTTCAACGAAAGAACCTAGTACGGGGATTGCCTACGCTTGATTTAGACAACTTTCAGTTGTGTGAATCTTGCATAAAAGGCAAACAAACACGTGAGTCACTTAAGCCGAAAAATGAAATAAGCACGACTAGAATATTAGAACTATTGCATATAGATTTGTTTGGTCCTAGTCGCACTACAAGCCTTGGTGGGCGTCACTATGCATGCGTAATTGTTGATGACTTTTCTCGTTATACTTGGAGTTTATTTCTTGCACATAAGGATGATAGCGCCGTTGAGATTGCTAAATTGAATTAAACAACTTGAAAATCAATACGGTGTAAATGTGAAAAAGGATAAGAAGCGATAGAGGCGGTGAGTTTAAAAACAAAGAAGATGATTTCGTTTTGTGAAGAAAAAGGAATTAAGCATGAATTTTCGCTACCTAGAACTCCACAACTAAATGGAGTAGTAGAAAGAAAGAATCGTACATTACAAGAAATCGCTAGAACTATGCTTTGCGAAAATAAATTGCCTAGATTTCTGTGGGCGGAAGCCGTAAATTGTGCATGCTATATTGTAAATCGCCTATCTATAAGAAAGAAAATAAACAAGACGCCTTATGAGATTTTGAATGATCGCATGCCTAAGATTGACTATTTTCGTATGTTTGGATGCAAATGTTTTGTCTTGAATACAAAAGATAATTTAGATAAATTTGAATCCAAATCAATTGAGTGCATTTTTGTTGGATATTCCTATAAATTCAAAGCATATAGATGTTATGGTCCTCTCACTAGACAAATTATAGAATCTATTCACTGTTAAATTCAATGAATTTGGTGAGATTGATAAAGATAAGGAATATGACGATGATTTTGAATTGAAACCCGTTTTGAATGAAGATAATGATTCTTTTGATATGCATGATATGAATGAGACACTAGAAATGCATGATCACATAGAAATGCATGATAACTTAGAAAATAATCAACCAAGATGGCATAGAGATCACCCACATGATCTCATCATAGGCGACCTCACTCACGGTGTACGACCACGTAGAAGAATCACTTCGGATGAAATAAATGAATTTCATGCTATGATTTCTGAAATTGAGCCCAAAAATGTGCATGATGCTTTGAGTGATTCTTCTTGGATTGATGCTATGCATGATGAACTTAATCAATTCGTTAGAAATGATGTATGAGATTTAGTGCCACGACCACAAGATAAGACTATTATAGGCACAAAGTGGGTATTTAGGAATAAAATGAATGAAGAAGGAAAGGTTGTTAGAAATAAAGCGAGACTTGTTGCACAAGGATATAATCAAGAAGAAGGAATTGACTATGATGAAACATTCGCACCCGTAGCACGTTTAGAAGCTATACGACTCTTACTTGCTATTGCTTGCATGAAAGATTTTAAATTATATCAAATGGATGTAAAAAGTGCTTTCCTAAACGGATTCATACAAGAAGAAGTATACGTGAAGCAACCACCCGGTTTTGAAGATTTGAAACATCCAGATCACGTGTACAAACTAAAGAAGGCACTATATGGCCTAAAGCAAGCACCGAGAGCATGGTATGATCGTTTTGCTACTTTCCTTTCAGAAAATAATTTTAAACGTGGTACTATAGATAGTACACTATTTTTGAAACAAGAAAAATCAGATTTACTTATTATTCAAATCTACGTAGATGACATTATTTTTGGCTCTACCTCACATAGACTTGTTAAAGATTTTGAAAATTGCATGAAATCTGAATTTGAAATGTCTATGGTTGGGGAACTTAATTATTTTCTTGGCTTGCAGATTAAGCAAACGAGTAAAGGAATTCATATAAGCCAAGCGAAATATGTTAATGACATGATCAAAAAGTTTAATTTTAAAAATTTGAAACCATCCCCCACCCCTATGAGTGTCACTACTAAATTAGACAAAGACGAACATGGTAAAGACGTTGATAATGGATTATATCGATCTATGATAGGTTTTTTGCTATATTTAACTGCTAGTAGGCCTGACATCATGTTTAGTGTATGCATGTGTGCTCGTTTTCAAAGTCAACCTAAGGTGTCACACTTAAATGCGGTAAAAAGAATATTCCGTTATATTAAGCACACCCCATCTTAGGTATTTGGTATGATAAGGATTCTACATTTGACTTACATGCTTACACTGATGAGAATATGGTGGCTGCAAAATAGATAGAAAAAGCACGAGCGGAACCTGCCAATTTATAGGAAATTCCCTTATTTCATGGTTTTCCAAAAAGCAAGCAAGTGTTGCTTTGTCCACTACTGAGGCGGAGTACATGGCTCTTAGCCTTTGTTGAACACAGTTGTTGTGGATAAAACAACAACTTTCGGAATTTGGAATTACCATAAATAAAATTCCTATATATTGTGATAGTATGAGTGCAATAAATTTGTCTAAGAACCCCGTGTTACACTCTAAGGCTAAGCATATAGAAGTTCGCTATCACTTTCTTCGTGATCACGTTAACAATGGTAATATTGTCATAGATCACGTACGCACAAAATCACAAGTCGCGGATATATTTACAAAGGCCTTAAATCAGGCCACATATGAATCTCTTCGTTCTAAATTAGGCATGATTCCCGTTGATATGATTTGATTTGATATTATTTGATTTACTTTCCTTTTTGACAGGAATCTTTTGATTAACTTTCCAAAATAAAGGGGGAGAGAAAAGCATGATTTAAGGGGGAGAGAGACACTAATTGATCTTAATTGCACAAATCAAGGGGAGCTGGATTTGAAATTCGAAATTCAAATTTCAAATTTGCGCACGATTCAAGGGGGAGAGATAGCATTTAAATCATGTACACTAGTTATTTTGAAAATCATCAAAAGGGGGAGATTGTAGAAATAAGAGGGTTTGAGTGATTTCAAAATAAGCAATTTGAATGTTTATATATATGTATAAATGTATACATATATAAATGTGTACATGTATGCATGATAACTTGTCATTACTTGCCTTATTTAGCTTATATATTATGTTGCCGTACTAACGAGCCATGAAGCATTAAAGCTTACATTATATGGCAAATATTTGTTGTGTTTATACTATTTTCAGGTGTCACCATTAATGAACTAAACTAGTTTATTAAGTGAAGTACTTAGTTTGATAAACTAAGTAGTTCATTAAAGGAAACTATATTTGGAAAAGGCACAAAGGCAACAAGGCTAAGGAAGAAAAGTTTTCTCCTCCTCCCCATCTTTATTATACACGCCCCATACACATATATTATACATATTTTCAGATTTCTTTTGAAAAAGGCACATGCACATGTATTCCGACGTACTACCGACACGTTATATATTCTACGTACGTACATTAACATCACACCACTATACTTAACTCATATTTATGAGTATATTCAGGTCTTATATCATATGATATAAGATATGGTGATGACAAATTAAATACGACACGATAAAAGGTTCTAAACCGAAATTTGTCGTATCGGGCGAATACCAAAACTTTGCCAACGTGTCACGTACTTGCCATAAATAAATGGCCAGCCCATATACATCAAAAATTGATGTAAATTTCGTTCCATGCATGATTTTTCAGCCAAAAATACTTTCCATGTTGGCACACACAAATCACCCCACATTAAGGCCAAAATGTGAAGATTCCAAGTTTAATTTTTGTCACATGTTTATGGTACCACTTTAGACCAGCCAAGTGCTGAGATTTAAAGTATATATTATATATATTATGTATAACATAATATATATAACATGTGCAAAAGTTGGAATTTAAATTAGAGAAAAATCGGGTAATCGATAAATATCGAAAATTCGGTTTTCTACGCACATAACATGGAACGTTTTTCTTGTACATCATGTGACACGTATCTAGACACTTTTTACATATGATATACATCTTAAAGTGTTCTAGAAAATTAAATTAAGGGCTGATTGGAATATTACATGTGTGTATTATTAAATGTGCACTATTTTACAAAGTTAACAAAAATAAATTTCAGCACATGTATACACATCATATAACGTCACATACAGCTGATTTGGAGCACATGTGGAGCTGTGTTGGCATATTGATTGGTCAAGGATCAATCATACATTGTTGGTGAATTGAAGAGAAAAGCTACAAATGGTAAGAATTCAACATATATCTCTCTTATGTCACATGCTGAACATTTCAGCATACTAATCTTAAGCTGACCGAATTTTGCTTATTAAATGTGACATATTTTGTCATCTTTTATTAGGTGATTAATTGGAAGAAGATATGGTAAGGTTTTGAATATAATTTAAATAAATAAATGGTGATATCTCTACATATCACACATGCTGAAAATTTTTCAGCATGTGTACATGGTGTGGCCGAATTCTTAAGCCTTTTTGTGTCCAAGTTCATTTCTTAATTGGTAGCAATACTTACCATATATTGTTGATTCATTTTTATGATGAAAAATCAAAGAATAATTGGTATTATTTTAAAAGAAATGGAAGGTTGCACATGTTGAAAATTCAGCATGGCAAGACACCTTAATGGCCGAAATTTGCATAGGTTATGGAAGAATTTTATTGTCTTGCAATTTATGGTGTATTTCTTAAATTATGGAATGATTTTTTAATTGATTTTTGGAACATGTTAAAGTGTATATCTCAGATTTTTTCCATGTCATCATGATGACAATGTTGAACCAATAAGGAGGTGCCAAGTAAGCAAAGGTTAAATGATCATCCAATGAGAAGTTGCCAAGTAAGCAAGGCCTTGTCACTGATGTCTTACACTCTCTCAAGGACTTAAAAGAAAATTTTGAAGAGGGGGAGAAGCCCTAAGTGGACGGCTGCAAGGTTAAAAGAGAAGAGATGAGATCAAAAAAAAAAACAACAACAAGCATTGCAACTCAAAGAGATCAAATAGCCAAGCTCTTCTTCTCCTACATCTTCTTTCTTTCTCTTTTCTTGTAAAAGCCTATTGTATTCATATTCTTTCAATCTTGAATAGGCTTGAGATAAACCACCATTCATACATCTTTGTAAAAGATTGATCAAGGTGTGATCAATCTACATTCTAGCAAGGTGGTGGTGTTCGTGCAAATTGTACTTATAATACAAGGTTTGTAAAGGGTTGGAGTTAGGTGTAACTCTATCAACCCTGCGGTAAGGTGTACTGAGTGTGTGTGATTAGTGTGAACCAAGGAAGGTGTTCCCTGAAGACTGGAGTAGGTTGTTTATAACCGAACCAGTATAAAATTCTTGGTGCCATTTACTTTCTGCATTTACTTTTCAGTTACTGTACTGTTTATCCTTCTTGTTTGCATCCGTAAAACTAGTAAACGATTTTCAAAAAATACGAAAATTTCCAGAAACATACTTGCACGTTCTAGGGTTAATTTGGCATACGTTTCAACCCTTTTGGATAAGTATAAGTCAATCAAACATCAAAAGTTCTGAGATTAGTGCAGTCTGATTTTCAGACTTGCAAAGTTTGAGACTTTGATTATATTTGACCTACTTCCCAAACGAATTTTCCAAAACTGTTTCAACCTATTTAAATATAGTATATAATAAGTTAGTGGTCAAATTTTCAGAGCATTTGGACGTTCACACAAATAGAAATTAATTTTTCAAAACCATCTACCGTTTCTGGCAGATTTGCACAATCTGAGTATCAACGGTTTTTGAAGGGGTTAAAGGTTGAATTTTTATTTGAAATTTTTAGGGGACCCTCATAACATCTGAGGCTAAGTTCTCTCAAAATTTCATAATTTTTGGAGACCTCTAACCTTATTTTAAAAACGTTTTAAAACAGGACCTGAAAACAGAATCTGTTTTCAGAACTTGAATTGTTCAAGTTTAAAGAAATTTTAAAAACCACACTTTCCGCACCATCTATTCAAACCCCCTTCTAGTGGTGCCTTGCAGATCCTACAGCTCCAACCTTTCAAACGCCTTTATCTTGTCCAATATTATAGTCTCTGGCACGTAGTACTTCAGAAAAACATCACAGAACTGCTCCCATGAGATAGATGGAGTTATCCTCAGTACCATACCAGACCACCATTCACCCGCCTTGCCACACAGAAGAGGTGGCCATAACCACCTTGATCTCCTCAGGCACTTGCACAAGCCTGAAACACTTTTCCACCTCAGCCAACCATTGTTGAGCCTCCTCGGGGTTAGTACATCCCCCACACTCTAGAACCCTCATCTTCCTTATCTCCGCATAGAACCAGATATTATGCTGTGGTGGTGGAGGAGGCAGAGGTTGCTGCTGCTGGGCAAACCCTTGTGCAATTACTGTCAGTGCATCTGTGAGCACTTGGGGTAGAACCACTTGTGGTGGCTGGTTCTCGTGTCTGTTGCCAGAGTTTCTTGCATTATCTCTTCGTGGATGCATTTTCTCTGAAAGTTCAACGTTCCATTAGCAATCAGTAGATACAAGATGTTACTGAAAGCTTGAATGCGTAAGAATGGGTGGGGTATGAAATAAGAGTGTTAATACGGAAATTAGATGATAAATGCGCTCGCACACACCCAATCCCGATCATATTTAGAGTCTAGCTATCCAGCACTTATGCCTAAGGATCAAACTTAAGGGAAAATCACATCTTAAATTGCTAAAAAATCATGAACCTAAGTTTCCGAGATAGATATGAAGCCTAGGTTCTGATACCACCTGTAGCGTCCTGGCCTGATACTGGACATCGTACCAGTACACCCACCGTAGTCTGCTACGAGAACTACAAAGTGTCAAAGCAAATCAAGCACCCGTAATCCATGACGTAAGATAAATCAGCGGAAACATCATAAAATTTAAAACTTCCATAACCATAATATAACCAAATACAATACAGCGGAAAAGCAACGTAGCTGGGAAATATCTAAAGTATTCATTGATACAATACGTTAAACATTAAGTCATAAAAATCATCTCGTACTCTGGCTCACCTGAAAAGCAGACGGAGTATCTATTCTTAGCAAAAACATCGCCAGCAAGTAACCCGTCTATACACCTTACAGGACCACACACGACGAGTCACCAGTGTGTAAATCATTGCCAAAATAAGGTGCTCAGATTAGCAAATAACATCTTTATAACAATTCATCAAAACCAAATAAATCACATAAATGATACGCAAATACGAAACACACATGTATCTATCAAAACATACTACATAAACAGATCGTTTGTGAATGTCCATTCTTGCATGTCAAGTCTTATGCTTCGTGACACATGATGCATGTACTCATTTAAAACCACACACAAAACCCATGCATATGTCTTCTTTCATAAACATGTCATGCGTGTCATTTCACAAAACTTTTCATAATTATTCTTATCATATTCTTCACGTAGCAGAATTTTATGCCCTGTGGTTGATCAATCCACAGCAAACAGAACTTTATACCCCGTGATGAAAGGTCCACGTCCCTATAACATAACTTGATAGGTCCATGGCCCCATAACATAACTTTATACCCTGCTGTTGATTCACATGTCACGCTTTTATACACTGCTACCGCAGGCGTGACATTTATATCCTGCGATCAACTAGCAGCCATAACTTGTCTTTCGAAAACTTTAACATTCTTTTGCAAACATATCTTCTTTTACAAAACAAATCTCATGACGAAATGCAAAGTGTTCATGTCATGATGCAAAATACTCATGTTACGCCATATCAAACATGTAAGCATACACACACACTTTACATATCAAGTAGAAGATCCTGAACCTCAAACACACTACGCTCGTACCTTTTCAGGATCCTTTCGTATTACAAATTCACTTCGGGTACATTTTTAACCTTACTCATTCACACTTAGCATTTACAACACAAGTACACCTCAAATACCCTCAAAGTTTATGAGCAAAGGAAGAGAATAAAGGTATCTCACACACATGGAGCGCTTAATGTATCAAAGGGGACTTCCAGTATACTTGGAACGCCTTCAAGAGGCGCCTAAAGTGACATGGAGCGCCTATACTAGGCGTTTGAAGTGTTCTGGAATATGTCGTGACACATCAAACACCTATATAAGGCGTCTTATGTGACATGAAGCGTCTTATGAGGTGTTCGAAGTGTTCTGGAATGTGCTATGATACATCGAACGCCTATATAAGGCATCTTATGTGACATGAAGCGACTTATGAGGCGTTCGAAGTATTCTGACGGTTCCAGAAACTGAAATTTCTACAGTAACTTCCTCTCTTCATCTTTTCCCTTCACCCTTTCCGTCTTAACACCTTAAATTCAACCTTACTATCTGATTCCATCATGCACAACACAAAAAAAACACAGTTTGATCCTTACATCTATCAGTTTGCATCAACCTTAAGCCTTCTAATATTCATATCTCCGGACGTATCCTCAATCCCCTAACCCACACTAAATTTGCAGCAACACATCGTCTAACCCTTCAAACCTTTCTCCTTTCATCTTAAATCATCTAAGGCAATACTTGGAAAACACAATAAATTATCATAACGCAATATTTGCACCAAAGATAAGAGTTTAAGGGCATGTTTATCAACAACTAAGCACAACATAGATATTCTTAGAATTTGGCCCAAAGAACATGACTTTAATCAACCAACAACAACGAATACGTATAGTAGAGCATTTAACACAAGCAAATCAAGATTACGAATGTGTGATCCAAATTTTCTCTTTATAAGAACATAGGGCCTGCTGGAACCAAAATTTGCGTAAAGTGCATAGAAATATTACTTGCCTCTGTTTCTAGTTAGTCTTACGAGTGTATTGCTGGATTTCGGGAAAGATCAGACCTAGGTTGGCCTTTTTCTTCTTCTTCCTTTCTTCTTCTTCTCTTTCTCTCTCTCTCTCTCTTTTCCTTCTTTTCTTTCTTCCATGCGTTCCTTCCTCTCTTTTGTGTTGGTAACTGTTGCCCCCTCTCTTTTGGGGAGTTATACACAATTGTGTAACTCCCCTTCATTTAGTTGGGGAAAATTTTGGTATTTGGCCTAATTTTCTCAATTTCCAATTTTGACTATTTTCCCTTATATTTTATTTAACTAAGCCTTATATACCTATACATTTAATAAAATTATATTTAAAGTTGACTTCCAATTATTAAAAGTCGTACTTAAAAGTTACGGGGTATGACACTGAACATACCCACTAGGGACCCTCACTCCCTCAGCCCAGCCCCCTCTCACTCTCCCAAACCCTATTTTCACTCCACCCACTTCCTACATCTCATTCTCCATCTAAAACACAAACCATCCACATTTTCTCACATCTAATACCTCAGGCGGCTAGGAAAATTCATGTTTAACACACTGTCGTAAAAACGTGGCCAACAGATGCCCCACGCACCCGCACGCACTGCTAGTGGTGCTGCCACGCACGGCCACTCACCGGGGCATGTGGCTCATGCACCGCAACGGCTCGCCGGTGCCGACCACCAGTCCATCTATTATATCCAACCTATTCCCATCATCAATTCATACAAATTCCCAACTTACATCACTATCTAATTCTCCCAAAATCGTTACCGATACGCCTAATTTACTTCACGCAAAGTCATCCAAATTTCATTCATATTCTTATGTCAATTCCAGCCCTGGCTGAAAATACACTTCTCTTAAATCCTAAATTATTTTACCGTCATTGAACGCACAACAATCATGAGACATAATCTTTTTTGGATGAAGAACGGGTTGTACCGTCCGGTTGTTTTATTTATAATGCCCTCACTTGTGGGGGAGGAATACCGTGGTTACAAGAATTGTCCTATCTACCGTGGGAGACTCTCCCAAACAAAGTAAAATAACATTGCAATGATGTACAGTAAGCGCAGAACACTAGCTAATAGCAATGTCAAATGTAATATTATAAATGTATTGCATAATATCCAAACATAAGTGTGAGCCGTGATATTCATGCGCTGATAGCGGCTATCGTGTATCTCCAATATTGAACTGCACCACCTTAAGGAAGTAGCCTGACAGAAGGATATGACTGCACCCCATCCAAACATTTTTGATGTCGATTGTTACTTCAGATTGCGCCATTTAAAGGACCAAATTGAATACGTAAGTATGGAAGTATCCGAGCATAATGAAGAATGAGTAAAGTAAAGACAAAACATATCGGTGTTGCCTGTATTCAGTATGAACACAGGCAACTGCATGTTTATGCTGAGGACTAGAACCGATGGCCTTCCCTCGATATTCTATCAATATTATTAGAAACAGGTTGGGCCTGCTGTGATAGAGTTTGTTATAAAAGCATTTCAGCAGTCCTATTTTCCTCCAGAAATGAATAGAACTCTCATTGTTCTTATTCCTAAAAAGGGTCCATCGGAAGATGCATCCCAGTTCCAATCAATTTTCCATATAAACATGGTTGTGAAAATAATTACAAAGATCATTGCAAATCGCTTGAAGATAGTAATTGGCAAGATAATATCTTTGCTACAATGTGCTTTTGTTCTAGGGCGGCAGACGTCGGATAGTATTATCATTCCGCAGGAGATTATGCATTCCATGAAGAATAAGGGGCGCAGAGGTCATATGGCTATTAAACTTGACTTGGAAAAAGCATATGATAAGGTTGATTGGGTCTTCCTGTGATGTATTTTGGAGAAGACTGGTTTTAGTAGCAAAATGTTTGATCTCATCATGTATACCATTACATTAGCCTTATCTATCATTTGGGACGGTCAATGCTTGGAGCCTTTTTGTCCTTAACAAGGTATCCGCCAAGGCGAACCTTTGGCCTCTTAGCTCTTTTTTGCTTTGCATGGAGGTCTTAAGTGGAAAAATTAATCAAGCGGTGAAGGAGCATGGGTGGCACCCCCTCAGAACATCTAGATCCGGGCCACAGATATCGCACTTATTTTTCGACGATGATCTCTGATTATTTGTAGAAGGTACCGGTTCTTAAGCAGCAACTACTGAAAGCATTTTGAATGACTTTTGTGAGCTTTCAAGCCAAAAAATTAGCATGGCAAAATCCCAGGTCATTGTATCATGTAACATCATGGCCCAATTCTAGCCGTTATCCTTTACTCGATTAGGGCTGAATTTCACCAAAGATTTTGGCTCATGCCTTAGTATGCCATTAATCTAAGGGTGTACAACTAGACAAACCTATGAGTATATATTGGATAAGGTGTGTAACAGATTGGCTTCATGGCAAATGAAACTTCTTTCACAAGCGGCGAGGTGTATCCTTATAAAAAGTGTAATCTCTATGATGTCTGTTTACGCCATGCGTACGGTGCAGTTACCTGCTGGCCTCCTAGATGAAATTGACAAGCTTTTAAGAAGATTCTTTTAGGGAGAAATTGAGGAAGCCAAGAAATTACATTGGTGCTCGTAGGCGCAGGTATGTCTTCCAAAGGATAGAGGTGACTTGGGTATCAAACGACTAAGGGAAATGGACCTAGCGATGTTGGCAAAGTTGGGATGGACGATATTGACAAATCCAGAAGAGTTGTGGGTAAAGTACTCAACCACAAATACAGAAAGTTGTTGGAAGACTGTATATGTCCTAATGTCCTCGGTTTGGCGACACATAAAGTCCACAGTGCCTTTCTTAAGATCTTGTCTTGAAACATCAAATAATCTTGGAGATGATGGAGTATTGTGTGATATCCGGTGGAACGGCACTTCCTCAGGGAAGTTCGCAGTCGCTAGTGCATATGAGCATTAAATATCCACAACGGCCCATCTATCTGACCGCATGTGAGAAAATATATGGAAATTGAAAGGATCGGGATGCCTCAATTTGTTGCTTTGGCATATTTATCGGAACCAGTTGCCATCGAGTTCTTTTATTCAGCGAAGGCACATTTAGGACCACAATCATTGCCGCATATGTAAGTTTGTGCATGAAGACACTCTGCACATCCCGTGTGATTGTCATTAGGCCGCGAGGTTTGGTATAATCTGCTTGGAAGTGAAGCGTGGGGGACTTTTCATCAAGAAATGGACATACAGGAATAAATCATATATAATTGAAGCAATCTGTTCATTTTTAGCAACTAGAGGTGGAGTGGTGCTATGCATTTTGGTAATCTTTATCAAGCATTTAGTATTGGCAGAATCAACTTGTGCATGAGAGCATCCCTTCTCTTCCATTACTGATTGCTATATTGAGGGAGATACTATGCCGGACAAAGAACTTAGAAGCTATTAATTTACTGTCATGTAATTTTGTACATATAGATATCGTTAGTTGATAGTTTCAGTAGAGTAGCCTCACCTGTAACTTGAATTTTTTTAAGCTCATGCGATAAAGTTCCACTTTAGCTTTAAAAGTCATACAAGACACAATAACGTGAGAGGACCCGGAGTCCTCCAACGATCAAGTTAGTTGCGGCATTTCCATATTTGAAAGGTTTTTGGCTGGAATGTTTAGAGACATATGTCTTTGCGGTACTCGTGTTGAGCTTTGCTCAATTGAGTTGAACCTATTCTCTGTTGGACGTTATTTTCCCTTTTGTATGGCTTGGACAACCAATGCATGTTGAGGAGATATGAGAAAGTGTCATGTGTCATGTTCTATTTGTGCATGTCAGCC
Source organism: Eustoma russellianum (assembly GCA_036186865.1). Classification (NCBI taxonomy): domain Eukaryota; kingdom Viridiplantae; phylum Streptophyta; class Magnoliopsida; order Gentianales; family Gentianaceae; genus Eustoma; species Eustoma russellianum. The sequence goes on from AP025057.1 coordinate 27,756,775, forward strand.
ATGTATCGACATGTATTGAGTTGAATGGTTAAGCTATTGGTGTGACATGAGTCTGTTTAAGCTTTTTTTCTCGAGCTGACCAGGAAGGCGTTATGTACTGGGTCTATGGAAAACATGAAACCCAGGCTTGAGTGGTTGATTTGAAACTTAGGCGACCTGCATTCCTTAAAGGGTTGGATGATGTTGACCATAATGGGTCGAGTTGGTTGCCCTTGTCATTTTTTGTGGGTGATGGTTTTCTCCCCATGATTAGTTATAGTGTGGTTTCTCTCTCTCTCTCTCGTTGAGAAAGTTAAAGTGTGGTTTCAGTTTCAATATTTTCCAAGAAAAATTGAAAAAACCTGTCAATCAAACTGAGCCAATGAACTCTCATGTATAGACTACAATTGTATACTAATAAGCCAAAAAAATCATTTTGGTCACTAACATGCCTTATGATGGTTGTAACCTTTTTAGCCATGGGATAGTGCCATGTGTCCTGTCCTGTTTATGCATGTCATCATGTGTCACCACATGTTGAGTTGCATGCCTAAGCTGCTGGGGTGGCAAGAGTTTGCTTAAACTGCTTGTGCCAAGTTGACCATAAATGCATCAGGTACTGAGTCCATGGGCGACTTTGTAGGCATGGCTGAGGTGTAGCTGTTGCCAAGGTGGCAGCTACGGCTGAGGCATGGACAATAGCTGAGGTAATCAGTTAGTTGAGGTGATTCCTGCGGTCGAGGCATGGATGATAGCTTAGGTGACCAGCTGAGGCTAGGTTGATTAATATTTAACGTTTCTGTATGAGAGGGGTCTTTTTCAGCACCGAGGGGGCGTTCTACGTCTCTTGGGCCGCGTCGACTTGAATGGATACTTAGGCCTCAGCATTTGATGTGAAATCTAGGTGACTTGCACCCTTGGAAAGGTTGGATGACATTGACTGTAACGATCTGATCTGGTTTCACATGTCGTTTTTCGGAACTGATAGTTTTATCATTATCAGATGTCCCCAGATCATCCTTTCTTAGTAGAGGAAGAAGGCCGATCTCTTAGTAATAGATAAAACCCCCTGACTTCCACATTGTTGCGCCTTTGACATATCAAGTTTTCATTTGACGCCTGATATGTTGTAATCATGAGATTTTCTAGCACCAGTTTCGGGGCGGTTTCAGCTGCATTTTTATTTATTCGCCGGCACCTCGAGTTTCAAGGAGCAAGAATTCCAAAAATTCTTATCCCCCCAAAATTGGATATAGCCTACCTTCTTTTCTTGTTCTTTTTCATTTTCCTTTTTGTCTCCATCACTTTCCTTTTTTGCAAAAACTTTTTTCTCGTGTCTTATATCCGCGCATGCTCATCTGCAACTAGGAACCCTTTTGTCTATGAAATTGAAACCTCTTCTATCCTGCTCCAAGTAAGTTTCTCGTCTCCTCTTCCTGTTTGTCACTTTTAATCATGTCTTCCAACTTGATGACTCTCAAAATTCCCTAGAAGGAGCTTCCTACACTGACTACATATGAGGGTATAAGTCCTCCTTATCATCAAAGAGGGCCGCCTCATGCAGCCACCCTCCTCTCTTGAGGAGGTTACGAATGGAGATGGGCCTTTATGCTAGGCCTAGAAGCATTACTCCTACGGTAGAGTGGCCGACATTTCTCCCTGAATCCATGTTGGGACAACAATCTATCGTTTCTTAAACTCCCAAGGTAGTAGATCCTTTAACTCTTTCATTTGGCAAAGTTCATAGGGATTCTCCGTCTAGGCTAGTTATGGAATCCTACATACCTTGAATACGGTAGACTTGACTCACCTCTTTGATGTGTATAGGATTAAATGTCTCCAATTTGACCCAATCCTGTCTTTGTCTGGTCTGACAGCCTATGACCCTCTAAAAAGGTACGAAGCTTTCTGTGAAGAATACTTTAAATCTGGTTTTTGTCTGCCAATTCCTAGCCCTCTAGATTGATTCTAAAATTTTACAAGCTTAGACTTTCCCTGATTAAACCCAATGACATAAAGACAATAATGTGCTACCTTTTCTCATTCAATCTATCAGGGCCGAGTTTGATGTCCATACTTCCAAAGGCTTTTCACCTGTATAGCCTCTCACACTTTGTTTTACTTCAGTAAGCAGACTATGATCAAGGATTTTATCTTTGCTGAGAACATACTAACTTTTACCAAACACTAGAAAGGTCATTTTTTCTAGATAAGAAAGATCAATGCAATAGATGCGAACATTTAGAGCACGATTGAGGCTAACAACACAAAGTTGAGCCCAACAATATTGTCGTGCAACAATGATACTCCAGGACTTCGATGCTGTCATTGACTGATTGAAGGTAGATGGATCGGTACTCGAGAAGGATGACCTAGATCACTTGATGGTAGGTCCCAACTTCAATAGGCCAGGCCAAGAAGACACTGAAATCATCAAAGGTTTCTGATTAGAGTATCGTAGCTTTTGCTTTTTACATAATATGTACCTGATCTGCCTCTTATTTTTGTTTTGGAAGACCAATGTCGTCGAATAGAGTCGTCGAGGCCACACCAAGAAAGTTGGCAAAGAGAAAAGGGAATAGGAAGGCCACACCTGTTGGAATATGAATTGTTTTGATAAAGTTAAAAGGTATTTGACACTTTGGAATTAAACCAAAATGAGAAAAACACACTGTGAGACAGATCTCTCACATGAATCGATTGATGTATACATCAGTCTCTCAAGAAGAGACATCGATCGATTTATGTTGGGATTATCCAAGGTTGGAACCTTGCTGTGAGACATCAATCTCTAAGTTTGGGAGACATTGATCGATCAATGTGACATCTATCTCGAAGGGGTTTGTTTGATCAATCAAAATTTTGGTTAAAATCTTCATTTAATTTGAATTGAAAATAGATTTGTATATCAGAGTAATGATTTGAAATTATACATTTTCAAATTCTTTTATCGGAGGTTTAATTTCAATGTCCCAAGAACACTATCTACATCAAGTCACACCCACTTAACTTTCATTTAGTTTTAATTAAATTTAATTAAGTTAAGAAGTATCATAAACATAAAACAAATGGAGTCACTTCTTTTTTATTTTT